>KN716640.1:43055-57673 GCA_000816705.1 Dictyocaulus viviparus
ATATATATAATATATTATTGGTAAGATTTATAAATGAATATTGATCTCTCGTCAGGAAGGCTAAACATTGCAAAAAAATTTGGAACTGAAGACAGCAACTGAATTTCAAAACGATTTCTTTACTATTCGAACTTTTGTCCTACTCAAATGCTGAGTGTGCGCTTCCGGCTTCTGTTGAGAGAAACTTTGTTTTTTCTGGTCATTGACATTTTTATAATGCAGATTAACTGTGAATTTCTTTTCGAAACTTTCAAATTTTATACATTAGGGTATTTCCTGTTTGCTTGTCAGCAGATTCATACTCAATAGAATCAATCGCTCTCCATAACTCTATCAAAAACAGTCACATTTAGGTTCGCGAAAATAGCTACTCTATTTGACTACAAAACATTCATCGTAGTACCGTTATACTTTTTTTACAAAAGTATCTTGTTATCACGAAAGTCGCGATGTGAAGAGTGTCATGTGTAACAAGCGCCATGTAATGTTTTATTGACAATATATTTAGTGAGATGTTAATTGTGCATAATTGACGTGAGTGCCCGTTTCAGAGCCAACTGGTGCTGTCCTATAGAAAAGAAAAGAAAAATCTCAACGGTTTTCATTGCAGTGTGCTGAATCGTAAGAGCTCTAATGGTTACAGACAGTGTGTATAAGGAACAATGACGTGTATAAGGCAACAGTAACACCTTATACACTACCTTTTTTCTCAACTTTTCAAATGTAGAGCTTGTAATATGATTAAGAAATATTTGATGTTGATTAATATTTCTGTCAGGCCACACCAATGCATTCGTGTGAAACGCGATATCATGCAGTTAATTGAATGTGAGCTTAGTTTATACATTGAATAAACTTGACCATTTTATATGAAGTCATTGCTACTATCCTATCCATATTTGTGAAGTATAAATTCAACCACATCAAATTGAATGGTGGTTTAGTAAACGTAGAATGGCCATGAGCCCGACTATGGCTCACTGTTGCACCTTCACCTACTGCTTCACGCGAATCTTCAAATATGATTACTAGGAGAGGTACGTGGCGCTGCGATGTAGATGCAGCCGTGATACTCAACTTCGAACCAGGCTCGCAACCGCTCCCAGGCCAAATTAAGTCCGTCATCCCTCCGTAGCCGGTGAATTGCTGCTAGAGAAATTTAGGTGAGATAAGCAGCACTGACTTAAAGAATAGTAGTGAATTCAAGTAACTGAATAGATCAGGTTCGCATTCAGCCACTTTCACGATATCACTTTAAACACGAACGCGTTCGCGCATTTTGCAACAGGGTTTGATCAACGCAAAAGCTTTGCTTTTTTAATAATAAATGGATTTCTAGTTTATTGAATAGTAGCCACTGAAGTCAACATTTTTCTTTGCTTTTCCAGTCCAAATCAAAAACCTGTTAGAAAATCCTAAATTCCGGATGAAAACTATAAATACTTATTTTCTATATAGAAAAAAAAACGTACTGTTCGAGAGCTTCCGTCACATTGAAAAGACGCAAAAATGCTGCTTTTAGATAGATAGAATTCTGTGATATGCTGATATTTAGAATTTGTTCCGATTAGAAAAGATATACTTTTATTCATTGTTCATTACCTTTCCTATTTCAAATTATTACTAAGCTGCTGTTTAAGAGAAACCTCAAATAAAGATAACGATCTTTATTACACTACGATTTCTCGTTAGAGTTTGTCTTTATTTTTCGACAAAATCTAAGCAACTAAATCCAAGCTTTATCGTTTCATCGTATATCTGGTGATAATCATTTATCTAGCTCAATGAAATTGACGTTCCATCAAAGTTTACAGTGAAGCTGTTGAGATTTTTCCCAAATTTATTAGTGTTAGTGCTTTTATATGGACTGTAGATGAAGAATGCAAATAATTCAGATTTTATTCCGTACCTTTAATCAGAATAATAATAAGAATATCATTGTACTGTTATTCCCTGCTGTTATGAATTGATCAAGAACGGAAAATTATTTCTAATTCCACACCGTGATAATATGTAACCTTTAAGAATACAAAACAAAATTAGCAAGTTGTGCACTAGAAATATTTGGGAGAAAGCAGAAACGAGTGTCGTACACAGCACAGGAAGTGAATGTGTGGCGGAGATTTCACAGCGCTCAATTTGGGCAAAGTCGAATCGCTGCTAGCTCATTAGATGGGTTCATCAGCTTTTGGGTTGGGTAACGACTTAAGACAGCATGAGCATCCTACTATCGTGTTCAATTATTTGTGTTATCTGTTTTAGATTTCCATACGATAGCTATTCTCTTTCCTCGTCGAGTTCGTTTCAATGAAGCCACATTCTTTCGACATTCACATTATCCTCAACTCTATGCATCTTAAAAATTCATAGTTTTTTTAAACATAAATTAAAAGGATTTTTCGCTTCAAATTTTAGCGCACTGAATTTTCTGCGAAAGTATGATTAATTCTAGGATGGGATTTTTGTGTTCTGATTTTTTACTGGTTATTTGTATTGGAGATAAACTTCATAAAATCAACAACAGACAATCTAACACTTTCTGTCATCAAATTAATAGATCAAAACAGCTTTGAAGTCTCTAAAATTTTAGCCACTTAGCATAATTAACTAGAGGTTATTGTTATAAAAAAGAATAATCAATGCATATATGCTTATGTTATGATGTACGTGCTCCACGAAACCTTATTACTAGTTTCTTGCCGCGTTCTCTAGTCTTTTGGCTGCAAAGTAGCTTAAGAATGCTTATTTACACATTGAATTCACTAAGTGTTCGATAACGATCAACAGCTTTCTTCTATTGGTTATTACTCATATAAATCTTTTTTAAAAATTCTGGTTATTTTTTTTTGAAATCATGATCTAAAATTTTAAATAAAATTATAAATTCATTTACACTTTCCCATGTGCTTGCTGCTATCACACTACTTTAAAATTCGCAATATTAAGTGACGCTTTTTAGAAGAATTTGGTCCAATCAAATCCTGAATAAGGCTCAAAAGATATTCGCATAAGTTTTATATCAATGAGTGAATGAGTATAAGTAAAAAATGATTGAATTCTCATGTTCGACATTTCGTATGAATGATGAATTTTTTGTATAGTTCATCATATTCACATTCTATAGTCAAACAAATTGTCTCTAAGTAATAAATAAACTCCAAGTTTCCGTAAATATGTGTGATATAGACACC
Organism: Dictyocaulus viviparus; assembly: GCA_000816705.1. Lineage (NCBI taxonomy): Eukaryota > Metazoa > Nematoda > Chromadorea > Rhabditida > Metastrongylidae > Dictyocaulus > Dictyocaulus viviparus. Next base: position 46,247 of record KN716640.1, read on the forward strand.
TTCAAGCCGACTCTTTGTTCTGATTTCTTCATTATTATGATTGTGATTTATTTTTATCTATAATCACGTCAATTCTCAAAAGACTAAGACAATAATCATTGATGTCTGTTTGTTCAGTCATGCGGCCAATGTTAGCCCATAGTATTCACTCAACCGAGGTAATCACTACTTTTTAACAAGTTATTTTTCAGTGTTATTCGTGAACGGCATACAGGAAGTTTACCACACTTCACTATGACACTAGTTGTGCTCATGCTGTTCAGTTATCACCTGTGTGTGTACCCATTGTTTTCTTCACAAAAAATTTGAGGGTTATTTATGGTCATGAATATTAGCTATCAACAACATAGATCTCAATCTATCAGCCATACAAATATCAATAAGAGCTGACTTTTAAGCAACTCTTTTTCATAAGACGATCTGCTTACCTGCATGCTTGTGAAAATGATCAGTTGTATTGATGTTGGTATTAGTCAGTCACTCACAACGTTTAACAACGTTAATTTGTTAGTTCGATCCATGAATTTAACCGCAATCCATGGCAAATGTGGACATCGAAGAGAACTATGCAAAATTGTGACCAATCGCGCCTCCTGATATCTCATAATAATGAGATAAAAAACGTTGAGTTTCTTGGAAAGACAAATAAGTTCCCTTACTAATTTCGTTTTTTTGAATATTATTTGCATATAGGTTTTATGTAGTGCTACCCGAGTATCTGAAATTATCCAAAATTATGTTCTTCATAAACTTTTCTCCATTGAAAGCAATTTTACTACTATCATTATTCCCACCTGTTTGCTGTTGTTTCCTCTATCGTCATCCATATTTTCGAAGATCTCACCCGTAACGTCACTGACTATTATCTGTTTAATGTCTAGAAGTTGTCGCTCATGTCAAGTGTTCGTAAATTGCTCTTCTTCGTTACACAGCGTTTCCTCAGCATTATCTTGCCGACTTATACGTTTTCTCTTCGATCGCAATATTTCCTTAAAAAATTTTATAGTAGTATAGTGTTAATTCGTTGCTATTTCTTCATGTTTTACTCGTGCTTCCTACTTTTAAGGACGTATTTTCATCTATCTGTCTTAATTCTTACACTTCATTCACTCATTCACTTATTATATCAGAATTTTTACAGTGGATAGAAAAGATCATTGTATTTGCGAAAGAGTCGCAATAATTCAATTATACATATATTTTATTACTTACTATATATGTTTCGTTTGCTTTTGCAATTCTCATGAGAATAACGATAATGGCGTCATATGATTGTCGATACAACATTGAATAGAGTAATTAGAAATCAACTATCGCTTCAATTGGCATATCGAATCAGATGTTATTCTTGGTGCTTTTCCCCCTCGATATAGCTTATTAAGAAATACACGTTTTTTTTTGCTCCGACTAAAAGTAACAGAAAAATTTGTTGATTTTAGTGAACAAATAGAATTTGCATACGATGTTACACAGAATCCAAATCATCATACCAACGTCACATTTTGACGGTGAAGAGTTGTTAATCAAACGGCTAAACATCTGTGACGGAAGTTACGACTAAGTAATTAGAGCCTTTGTTATTTGTAGAGGGTTATAGTTTAATGATTTTTATGATCGACATTTCGATCTCTTTGAAGAATGTCGTTTCAGAACCATAATGAAATGCTGAAGGAGCAATGATGTATGTTTAACAAAAATGCACTATTTTCACCGAAAATTGAAAAGAAAAAAATCTCTTTCTTAGTAATTTTTTAAGCAGTACATGCGCTTCGTACAATAATCCTATTATGAAGAAGAATCAGAATGAATCACATCAGTGTCATTCTAAGAAATTCAACAACGTTGAAATCCAGAGTGCCTGAATTGAATGAATTTCAATCCTGGCGATGTCAACAGAATGGAAAATTTGTTAGAAAAGAGCTTCTCCGTCTAAACTTCTTTGTTTGAACTTGTTGTGCAGCAAACATTCATAGTTTAATATTTTTCCGACCGCCTGCTGTAGAATTATGTGATGTAGAAATCTTAGATCGTGCCATTGTCAAACAATCAAATTTTTCTACAATTTAAAAAGGAGCATAGTAACTTGTAGATTATGTGTAGTATTGATAGAAGCCGAATTTTGTTATGTTAAAGTTAAAGAGAAGAGGTTATAATTAATGTAAATCTTACACATATTAATCACAGTATGTCAATCCAATCAATTATGAATAAAAAAACAGAAACCACATCGAATAGGTGCGAATGATGATAGTTGTGAAATAGTTCTCAAAGGGGAAAACTTTGTAAAGAAGAAGACTGCCTGAAAAAATATTTGAAAAATTAGAAGCGAAAAGATTGAATAATTTATTCGCCTCTGACATAATGTTAGGAAGGTTTCGAATGTGAGCCTGATCTATATGATAGAGCAGGTAACACTCAAAAGATATATGTGATAATGTTAGCAAACTAAGCGAATTATGTTACATTTTTGAGCTACCCACAGGAGTTGGTACCCCAATCAAGACTCAAAGCTTTGTCTTGAAAGCAAGGTACCAATCTGCATCGAGATAAAAGTAATCGAGCAAGCGACATATCTCTGCGAAGGCATCCATACATTACATTTACCAACAAAGCAAAAATATTGGATTTTTGCTTATAACGCCATTTATATATCATAAAACCTAAGACTGTTTCAGGTCACACAACTAAAAACTTATTACAGAGAAAGTTTCTCTTTACACCCAAAGCTATAGTCCTGTCGCTGTAAGTCTCTTTTCAGCAAAGAACTGATAGAACTATCTTGTTGCTAAGGCTTTTTGATGTCGATGATTTGTTTCTTTAAGATAGTGATCAAGAAATCTGAATAACTTACGACAAAACCATATGATGTTTCTTACCTCAATGATATTAATAAATTCTTTCCCGGTTAATGATTTAATTTAGATCCGTCAAACCATGAGGTTTTCAAGCTCATTCAAATAATTATTTCTGTTTTCGTGTCAATATAGTAGAATAAATAGAAGGGTACATTTTAGCACAGGAATAGTCAAATTTTGTTCAGCGTACACATCTGAAAAGTTACTAACAACGTATAAGCCTAATTAGATTTAGAATAAAGTCTTAATAATGACGTTGAAGATGTCTTAATTAACGACACACTGTGTTGATCAAATCCAGAGTGACTAGCAATACGGCGCAGACCTGTAATCATCGAATGCAGTAACCAGTAATGGAAGACAAAAGAAAATATAGTACTTAGTATTCAGAAAGAAACGTAAATGAAGTGACTTTAAGAAAAAAATTTCGAACGATTTACTTTTAGTAAAAATAAAATGAATTATTCCTGAAATTTTGCAGTGAGGAAAAAAACGAAAGTTCATTACGATTTTGTCAAAAACGTTAGCTAAAGGAATTCATTTTTGATAGTCTTTGAAATTATTAAAAATTTGTTCTATGTAGAATAAAAATTGCTCAATGAAAGTTACAAGTAAATAAATAACCGACTAAATGAATATGTAAACGACTGGGTAAATGAATAAATAAATTTATGCATAAGTGATTTAACAGAGAAAAAAAAATTTCAGAGCACTTTCAATTGCTTTCGTACCCAACTACAATGCATTAGTCTGAGTAAAATATTATACAATCTACGTGGAAACTGCCTATGAAAAAGAATTCCTACACTTTCTCATCATATTTATCTATCAATTTCATTCTTTTTTCTTATTTATTAATTACTGCTTACGTTGGTCAATCGTCTAATAGACTTTCTATATTTTTTAAAATTTGATGTAATCAAGCGCCATTGTCTTGTTTCGATCTATGGAAAAAATGGATCGTGACGATTGGCTGATCACGCAAAACAGTTCAGTCGGTATTTCTTAGACTCATATCCGTGAAGCATTGCTTTGATTGACCACGCCAACGACTTCAAATTGGACTCACATGACAAAACAACTACAGTTTTTCTATAGTGAGCTAACTACCTACTTTGTGCTAATTATTTAGAATACAATGAAGCCTCACTTCGAATTAATCAGCACATATTGTTTTTTCCGTATGAGACACAATTTAAGCGTTCGATTTTTCCTCACAAAAGTTTATGGAAATATTGAGTGATAGTTGGTTATGAGCAGTTTTTAATTTTGTTTTCATAGACAAATATACATATTTACACTCTATACAGAGCATAAAACTAATATGGTATAGTTTATGACAACTTGTATATTTCGGTACTTAAACATTTCAATATTTTTCCCTCATGTTGAGGTCAAATATCTATTATTTTGTGTTGACGATTTATTTGAACTCATTTGTTAACAATGTACTTTCTTAATCTTCGCATTATTTTTAACATTGAAAGAACACTTTCCCTGCATATCTTTCTATAATTAAATCATCTTTAGTTATTTATATACTATTTCACTGCCTACAAAAAGTATTAATTTTGAATTATTAATTTTAATTTCATTGCAGCGACGAGGGAGAGAGTAACGAAGTCACGTCTCCTCAAGTGATTGATCTGCCACCTATTTCCACATACCTGGCTGAAGATCGCATTGAAAAGCCGTCACTGCAATCTCTCTTGTATAATTCTCAAGCTATGGGAAGTTTAGAGAAATTGATAAGGTTTGTGAGGCTATGTTTCTGTTACTAATACAAGACTTTCGAAGAGTTTTTAATGTTCTTTAGTTAATTATTACGAAAATTATTAGAATGAGGATTCAGTACTCAGTACGTGAAACCGATGATTTTGTATTGTGTGTCTCTCTATTCTCTCTTGCATTTTATTTCCACTTGTTAGGCTTGACGGCTTGTATTCTCAAGGGATAGGTGTTGTGCCGCGATTCTATCTACACTTACTAATTCCAATAGCTCTGTTCTAATTTCCTCCTCTCAATGTTTTTATTTTTCATATGATGGCGATGCGTTGGATGTTTTTCTCAACAAATTGTTTATTATTGACTAATCGAGCCATGGATGATATAGAAATGCTACAAACTAAAGCGATAATATTTATTTAGAAAGTTCTCCATCTTGTTAGTACGGAAGAAAAAGATTGCAAATTATTTTCTCAGAAATCGATGTTTTTTTCATGATATTGGCCTTTGATGTTTACAGATTTAAGATTTCGGTTTCGCTAAGCGTTCAATCTGTGCTGCTTTACTGAACAGATGAATGTTTTCTGTTATTTTTTTTGCTTTTACATTGTATTTTGTTATTTTTTATACCCATAGATATCGAATAGCTATTGCTTTATTCCTTTTTCCTCAAGCAATTCTTTGATGCTTCGCAGAAATGTCGTGTATTCTACACACCGACTCAGGGTCACTCTGCGTCAATGTTGCCACAACGAAGCTTCATGATGTGTAGCTCATTTCATAAAAAGCATGTTGAAACGCCAATAGACGCCAATTACCGACTCCAAAAGTTTAAAAGAAACCAAAAAGATTTTCTTTTATAACGAGCCCATTTTTTTCGTTCAGCTATTAACTAATTCGCTCTATTCGATCCATTGCAGCATCAAATGTCAATCTCTGCAAACAATCTTATTTCCTTTTTTTTTTAAATTCTTTTAGCTCTTCTGTTGACCTGGATTTCCTTGAAGTGATTAAAAACATATTGTTTATAAAAAGTGTATCACTATAAAGCAATTTTAAGAAAGAAATATTGTTTGTTTTTCTATGAAAGATAACGCTAAATGATCTAATCTCGAGCAAGATTAATTGAGTAGATAAGCAAATTTATTTTCACTCCTCCGTTGGTGTTTCAAATTCTTCGGAGGGCTAGAGCAGATTTATTTCGATTGACGATCTTGACCAAGTCTTGATATTGTCAAGTTGATCGTCAGAAGTTTTTTTCGTAATCAATTTTCACAAAATGTTTCTTTGCCTCTCATTACTAAGCAGTGATGAGGTGATACACGACGCAATTTAATGGAAGGTTTATCATCAAGCTGAGTTCAGTGCTTTGGTTTATCAATTAAATGATTAACTGATAATATAGCCTCTAAATTCATGAGGAATATTGCATGTTTATGTTGTAAATAAATCTAAAAACATTTTAGCACTTCTTACATTTCATGTTAATCTTTCAAATTCAAGAACGTTTGCTGTTTATCCAATACAAACCACTACACATCCATTGAAAAAATTCGTTTACGTAATTTCACTGCTTTTTTTTCTTTGAAGTTATAAACGTATTTCAATCATTCCTATCGAGTGATTACACATTCATTACATTACCTTCGTTTCCAGATATGAGGATTTATCATGAGGTATTAACAGTCATAATTGAGTTCAGTTGTTCAAAGAAGTATTTAACGTCTTAGAATTACTTATTCCTAATTGTTTCGGTTTTTGTCATCAGCTGAACAGGACATTTTTGAGTTATAAGTTAGTTAGTTTCATCTACTAATGGAATTAAAGTAGGTCATACTTTATGAAGTGGTCCCTTTAATCTCCGATATGAAATGATTTCCAGATTTTAACAAGCATACATATAACGATATATCGTTAATAGGAGCGATTTGCACTATTCCAATATTTGTGAGGTGCATGGGGGAGAGGTAGAGAGAAGCTTTTATGTGTTATTCTAGATAAATTTGATGATTAATGATTTGGGATCGCTTTAATGATAAGCTGCGTACAAAGTATATCTTACCAGTGTAAACGACGTTCTGGATTTCTGCTATCAATTTTAAAATGCTTCGTATAACGAACAATTGTTATATTAAAATATTTTCCGTTATCTCAGAATTCATGAAAATTATTTTCTATATAGCGATTTTTGATTTAAACTATAGAACGTTACTAATCTTCTAATTACTTTGTATGGTACTCTTGCGATCTTTCATTTCTCCTTTAATTCCTTTCTAGAAGAATTTTGATAACTGATGACGTATCAGTCGCAATGTCATTGAAAATTTTCACGTTTCCATCACAATTATAAGCATCTTGTGAAGAAAATGCGATCACAGTCGAATTTTAGATGAGTTTTTTCAACTATATTGATAAGAGATTCGGAGAAAATAGAAATGGTGTGTAAGCACTCGTATGTTATTGCCTATATTTATCCCTCTTCTGGTTCTAAAATGGAATTAGCTTTAAGGTTATAAGATGGACGGAATGATGCCTCTCTCTATTATACATCATCCGTTCTCTCCCTCTCTCTGACAAGTGGAAATCGTCAAATAGCCTAGTCAAATGCTGTAATAAGCTATCAGGTGAAATAAGCTCTAATTCCTGCATCGCTGTGTTTTGATTATTTGTTTATTTGTTTTTCCAAGATACATTTAGCCGATCACGTTTACAAAATATTCATAATCATTATAGGATTTTTCTATTATTTCACAGATTTTATAAATCAATTTGTGACTTCTCACTAGTTTTTGATTAGGCTGTACAAATTATACATATGAATGGCGAATTAATCATATAGAAAACTCGTGATCTCACACTGTTAGATTGTCCTCGATAACCTGTACATAACAATCAACTATTGGTATTTTACTAAACAGGTGAAATCTCCAGTGAGTTTCGTATATCCATTCAATACAAATTCGATGACGTTTTTAAAATTCTTAAGACTATAATAGTATTATGGAGTATATGACCTCTAATATGTGGACGTATGTATTATTTAATATAGTGCAGTGACGGAATGTTTACATTATTAAGGATAATTCTGTACTTTTGTTATTTTTTAGCATTCAAAACGTATCATTAAGCCGTCTGACGTCATTAAAGTATCAGAAAGTAGATGCACCAACAATTTTCTCATTATTCGTAATAAAGAATCATCTTATAAAATACAGCCAAACGAGATCTACCAAAACGTCATTGTAAAAACCATATTGTTTTGCTTCCTCACCTCCACACACATTCTTCATTGAACACTTCGACAAATCATAGTGCACTTCGAGGCAAAAAACAAATACGTGCAGTACCTATAGCAGAATGTCGTTCGTCAGAAAACAATCTATGTTCTGTCGAAGATCCGATTTACATCTTTTCAATTTAAATCTATTAGACATTACGATCACTATCGAATTTATTTCAAATAAAGTTATTTGTTTGTGATCACTAGCCATTTTACATTTTGCCTTCATCTTTACCGAATACTTTCATACTTCGATTTTGTATACGAAATCGAAAACGTATTGAAGAATTCAGCTGCTATTGATAGATTATCGAGGGATGAGTGTCTACGTGCTCAATTTGGCTGATGCAGAAGGAAACGTGGTAAAAGGGTGAGTTTTTCTCCCACATTGGCTGAAATGATGCCATATCTTACGATGGGAAGTAGCATGAATTAACAACAATAGCAAAAATACGAAACAATAAACGTCGAAAATTTCTATTTATCATAGTGTTTTCGTGTTTTTCATAAACCTAAGAAAAAATGCGAACAAATTAATCATATTAGCAGCTGACATTTTCGTTAACTGGCGTTTTCTTTCCAAGTATTCTAAAATATTTGTAATAACCTAGAACATCAATAAAATAAAGATGCTTAGAAATGAATTACATGTCTGACTGTCTGAACTGATGATCAGAATTACAAACAGAATTGCATCTGCCACCCTGTGTTTTTCTTTAGTCAACAGTGTTAATTCAGAAATAAATTGAAAGCTTGCACGTTACATGGTTGACAAACAAAATTATTGAACTACTACGATACTAACATAAGTACTATTTCAGTACTATTCTTCGTTCCATGGAACCCTTCCCAATAAGCGCAAATAAGAATTATTGACAATTTCATAATTTCATCCAAGTTTTAGTATCAAATTGTAATTATAAAAAATCATACTTCAATTTCGATACACTGTAAAGTGATTATACTGCGAGAAAATGTTCATATATTATATATTATTTTTATATATTACATATTACATATTACTGTTGTCGTTCTATAGGCGAAGCTTCATAGTTGACAACAGCTTTAGGTGATGCACTAAATTAAGCTGATTTGAATTCTTTTCAATTGCTGTATCATTTCAATCTTGATAATATTGTGATTATTATCATATTCGCTGTGATGTTATTATTGAGGTGAACGCGATGTGAAGCCGCAGAGTTCATTAACCTGTTTATATTTTGTTGCTATACGTCTTACGCTCAACCTAAGATTTATGAGATCTACTTCGCCATGTCAATCGCCATCCATTAATTTATCATAGAGAAATTTATTCGTATGAGACAGTACAATGATTTGTAACGTTCCATCGCAATAATCTTACAGAATTTACTCAATTTTTAAGCTTTTTTCTTCTTCATAAGTATATTAGCATATTAATTTCGTAGATATTGAAGATTGTATAAAAATACTCGCGATATGTAAATACGGCAGAAAAATCGGAATCACCAGGTGCAATTAAAAATGAGATGTGTTTGAACCTAAGCCGTTTTTCGACTGTTCTTTTCCATTCTCCGTATTTCTGCTTGCCTCCACTTCCTCAATTCCTCTACTCATTCACATTCCCGTTTTAGATCAATATGTTGTTTGCTAACTACCAATTCCATACTCCTGTTTATTCTCTCCTCTTTCGCACGCATGACATAATTCAAACCGTTGTCATGTAGTCGTTTTGTTTAGAATCCACGAAGGATTAAAATTCTTTAAATATTCCATCAATCATATTTATAAACTCTTGATGATATTCAGCTTTTGAATCATTACCGATCTTTATACTCTTTCAATTTCTCACGATATGACGAATAATGCCTAATGCTGGGTCCGTTAGTTGGTGCAGGCTTTTTGCGAACGTAATAGAAATACAACAGAAACAGATGCGGTATTTAATGCTAATTTGCTTTTACTCAATGGCAGTGCTATTATAATGCAGCTTTGAAATAGTGTCTATTTTTTAGTTTCCCAAATACTCTTTTTCTTCTTCTTTTTCGGGTCGAAATTCTTCCTTTCGTTGAAATTCTAACACGTTTTCTACTTCTTGCTGCTTTGATGACTTCAAATCTTTTTGTGAAATAAAATTTAACAGCTTCCAAGATCGGCTATCTTGAATCTCGGCATTTTTATATGATTATCTTAATTGTGATTTTATTCAGAATGGTCGAGGTTGGTAGACAGTGTTTTATTGAAATGACAATACAACAAATTGTATTAAAAGACCAAATTTAGGTTGCTGAATTCTTTTACAAGGTCAACGGTAGTGTTTGATTGAATGGATCACATAATTGACATGGACTCTTTAGGCTTTGAAGAAGGCAATTCCACCGAAACATTAGCCTCTGTGTTGTTTGTCTTTTCAATAAAACACTATGTCGACCTGGAGTACTGCTGAAGAAAATCACAAGCAAGATAAAATTTGACAAATTCATATCTAGGACGTTTAAATTTTATTTTGTTTCAAATTTAAATACCTCAAAACAAATCTAAGCTTTGTCAATTGAATATCTTATTGAAATTATTATTCGTTAGATTAGATTCGCAGTTGGAAGAAAGTTCGGAGAAGTCTCATCGGATTTGCTTATTTATTTATGACTTTTGGAAGTGCTAGTTATTTTATTACTTGAGGACTGTTAAGAAGCCTTCAAATGATAATATAGCAGAGTGATTTTCTGAAATTACCGTTTACTAGGGGTCTTTTGGTATGTATGGAAATCGACGAGACTTCCTCTTGTTCATAAGAAAGCTGTGTACAATCATGGAAATGTAAAACGAAAAAAAACAGAGAGACAAGTTATACTCGCGTTCATTATTCGGAAAATATTGGGCTATATTCGTCATCATGCGTTTCACAGCACATCGTAACGTCATCGTCCACTCAGTACGTCAGTAACAACTATGGACTTCTATCGACCATCTGAATACAGGTTAGCTAAACCGATGCATTTCAAACTCTCGGAGCCAATGAATTCATTCATTCACTCATTTCTTCGCCTATGTTTTCTCGCTCTTTTATTTATATATATCAAGCATTAAATGAGATTATAGTTTTAGTTTTATGGTTTGCTCTACTACTACGAATTAATACCTTTCTCTCTCTCCACAATTTCTTCAGAGAAAAAGAATCGGTCTTGGAAAAGAGTTATGAAAAATAAGAGTTAAGAAAATGAGTAGTTTACATAAAATATGGAATTTGAAATAACACATCTTGATTAGGTATAAAACGAATGATTGCATACACGTTTTCCCACTTCAGTGCGTTAAACAACATCTGCGTTAATGCAACCACTTTTTCCATAGGTCTTCTCTCAATTTCTCATTTTCATTTGTTTTTTAAAAACTTATTCTTTGCTAATTTACAAGTTATGTGGTCAGGCTATGTAGTACAGGAGAGAGGTTGAGCAAAATTGTTCAAAATAATAGGATATGCTGTTGAAAATTGGATCAAGGTTCAAAATATCCACAGCAGATTGAACGTATCAAACGTCTTTCTCAATACAATATATGTATATATATATATATATATATATATATATA
>KN716640.1:57773-69947 GCA_000816705.1 Dictyocaulus viviparus
TACAACTTAACTAACTTACGTTACTTACTACTAACTAAAATTATATATATATATATATATTATATAATATAATGTTAGTATCTTAGTGTATAATTACATAAAATGATACGAAAGTATATGACTAGTTTTTTTTACTAATAATGTACCATCAAAATCTCTGTACTATGTAATTTATAGTGAATCATATAAGTTTATTCGTATGGCTGATGATCTCCATGATGTAGCCACCTACTTAGCCGATATGAGACTATGCTTTATCCTGGTAACGGCCACAGGATATCTACTCATATTTATCTATTTTGTCATGATCTGTATACGACGTAACAGGCGATCACAACCACGTCGTCGTAATTTCGATTATCACGTAAGTAAACTATGAACTTCTATTTCAATATATAAGCATTTAATTCTTCAAGATTTTAGGTAGAAAATCAGCGAGAGTGCAATGCCTCAGGAGCACAAAATAACGACGATTTAACTACGGTACGAAGTGATGGAAACCTAAGTTACATAGGGCGGAATCACCATGGGTGAGTGCAAAAATAGTTTTTTCACTGAAGAGTGATCGCTTCTTTGACTTATAGGTATTCAGTACACCATAATTTTCAAGGGATTCTCCACGAGCACTGAACCTATTGATTTTAGCAATGCAGTTTCTGATTGAGAAAAAAAATTGGTTCAAACTGATTTAGCTTACAGGGCTATTTAGCTTGCATTAAGAATTATAGAGCTGTATCTAATAGGAAATCATCTGTGTTTCTTAACGTAGGTCTTATCATATCCACACAAGTTGTTCTGAAAATCCTACAGTGACCGCCGTAGTGTGTGCTCTATACAACTGAATTAACAAATGCGCAAATTTAATAGTCGCCTAATATAATAAAATTTATTGAAATGCAAAAAAGTTCGACTGATGAAAATGTTATAGGCGAGGACATAATATAGCTCCGTCTTTTATGAGGCACGGTCACATCAATCACCAACAAACCACGCGTCTCATGGCTGATCAGGATGGTTCGGTTGTCAGTTATATGAAATAATATATCAGTTCTTATTTCTGAACGTTTTCGAGTCAATCATTGAAGATTTTCCCAAATGACATCCATTAATTTACAAATAAGGATGGCCTTACTGATTTGTTCATTATGCTATTGACTATGATAGTTTTGTTGTTTAAATACTTTCGGATCAAGAGTTGCCGAGGTTTCAATCTGTTATACTGTGATAACCTCTAGATTTTGAGAAACGCGAAGATGTGGCAAAAAATTAATTTTTCAGGTAAAACATCAGATACCACATATTACAACCGAGCCACCAGCGGAGGAGAATAAAGCAAAGATACCTCAATTGGTCAAGGACTCGATTGAGACTTGAACATGAAAGTGACTCTAAGTGTGCTGAAATCAAACTAACAGATCAATATGTTTGTTCTCGCATGCATATACGCTCTGATAGTGGCATTCTCTAGAGATTACGTTGTGATCAGTGTTCGATAGTGGAAATCTTTTGTTGATTCCATGCTCACCACGAACTACAACTGAAAAAATCTGCGTTTATTGCAGTTTTGATCATAAAGGTAGAAATGTAAATCAATCATCGTAATTTGTTTTTAAGAAATTACGATATTTATTTTCATGTGTTGAACGGGTTATTTTTCGAATGTAATTCATATTTATGAACAATGTTATAGATTTCATTCTTAACGGTTTGCTATTTAATCAAAGTCGATACTTCAATCAGCAGGCATTAACGGTTCTTCTTCTTCAGTAAGAAGTAAATCAGTGGTGTTGTCTCTGGGAATGTTTCATTCGATAGATTTAGAATTTGTAGTTTGTGATTAGTACCGGTTTATAATTGTGAATGATCTGGAACTATTGTTAGCTGTGTAAATGTGCTGTTTATAATTATATACAAATTTATTCGTGTAGCTTTTCACTGTTTTATAAGCGATGTTCGAATTTTCGAATAGCTGATTTTTATGTGCCTTTGTAGTAAAGAAAAAATGTCTCATGATCGTTTCAATTTTTAAGTGTCTGATACTTTTGGTCATTAAATGTCAGTGAGACGTTTTCAAAATAACTGATATCACTTAAAGGGAAGATATCTATTCCATTTTCATAACGAAACGTGTGCATCTTGAGACAAATTGAACATATTCTGCTTTATCTGACGTTGAAAAAAACCACATTAGGCTTTTGTAAAGGTTACATGGGAGCACTCATTTCGAAACAACATCTATTTTCGTTTCAATAAATAAATAATATTATGGGCAACATAACCTTTCTGTTAATTGACAACAGCTTTCTATCCTACGGTAATTGGTAAACTTCTCGTATAATGCACATCAGTGAGACTCTAAGGTATACACTATAAGTAAATCACAATGACGATTTTACTGAATATAATAAAAAGTTCAAGTTGATACCATAAATCATTTTAGTGCTGTGGCGTTGAAGTTAGATTTGGATTCTCGTGCTTATTTTACTGCTGCTACTATGGCTATTGCTGTTCCTACTGGTGTTAAGGTTTTTAATTGGTTGGCTACTTTGTATGGTTTAAAGATGGTTTTCAATCCTTTGTTGTTGTGAGTTTTGGGTTTCATTGGAAAACGCTTGCATGTGTAGGTTGATCGAGCAGAATCCATTAACTGGCCCTACGCACCAACGAGTTTGAAGAGAGTCATTACACATGTTCAATTTAATCTACTTGATGACTGAACTGTCTGTCTCGAATTCCCAGTACGACGTTTAGATCAATAACGTTAGCATTGCAATAGATTTATTGTTCTGAACGTTTTTCACTTCACTCCTCAAGAAATTTCACAATAGAATAAGTGTTAGCAAAATTGCTTAAATTTACCATTGACAGGAAATTAAACCGATTCTTTTATCTTTATGAAAGATTGCATTAGAATGGTGAAATTTGGCAGTAAACTGATACGACTGATTTGTTGTTTATGCAGCATTTCGTCTAGAACATCGCAGCTATCCATTGCTCGTCAACACAATTAGCTGCAGATCATTTTCGATGAATTCTCATCGTTCAAACGAAATTTTTCTCTATTGATTTTTTGCTAAAATTAAATAGAGCTGTATAGCAGAAAACAAGAAAACAAACTCCTTCAATAGTTTGAGAGACATTGCCGCGTAACGAACCATCTGTTGAGGATTGCAACCTATTGCGCAAAAACATCCATCAATAACATCAGTGTATTATTCAGCGACTTTGAGATAAGAAACGCGGAATAATGCGCACAATGACAAAGTTCAATTGCGAAATTTAGGAGAAGAAAATGAGGACAAAAGTTGACTACGTAAGCTTACGAATGCTCCGTAGTAAAATAACTGCACCAGTTACACGCTCTCTTGACAACACGCAGAATAACTTAGGCTGCGAATTGCATCTACCAGCTTTTCTGTAGATCCTTAACTATGTTCGAAGGCATAAAGTGGTGGATGTTGTTGCTAATTTAAAGCTTAGCATTAAATAGCGTGAAACTCTTCTATAGACTTCGATATATAGCGTTCGAGAGCACAATGAGAAATTCCCTATACGTTGAGATCTGTTTTTAGTCGTAACCGTAGGTTTTTAGCTTTTACGAAAATGTAACCATTGTTATCATCAATGTGAAATGCGATTGTTTCGTACACTCACATTCTTATGATTAATTAAACGCTGAACATTCTAAGATAACTGTGGTACGTCTGCATCCACAATGTCTCGATACTATTACTTTAATCCACTTTTAAATGGCAAGAGGAATGACAGTTATCTCAGTCCAAAAACCCTTCATTTAGTTAATGAACGCTTTTGTCAATGAGGAAGTGTCCCGCATTTGAAAAGACCGGATAGGATAAGCTTGGAGTTGATCAGTCCAATTTGGCGGGATGCGCCCAGGCATTCGTGTTCAATGAGATATCGTGGAGGTGGTTGAATGCGAACCTGGTCTATACAGTGACTACAGCTGACCACACTTGACCAGTTCAGTGCTAATTATCTTACAACAACTCCTCTGGTACCGATTTGCCATTCCCGAAGAGATAGCGGGTTTGTTATGCCTGAGGGGCGGGATACACAAGATACTAGCTGAAAATCGAAAAAAAAACTTTCACTATTTCACGTCAGTACAGTGGATCGGCTCTTCAAAGGCTACTTATCGACATGGAAAGCTTCATATCAATGGAAAACTGCCAAAATCGGCTGGTGCACAAAAGGTAGCTTCCGCGCATTTTGTTATCTCTCTATTTATGATTATTTCACGCGCGCCATCTTCTACAGGTGCAGCAGAAAATGGTCAATGAGCAGTTGAAGGATTAATTAGAGTTTTAAGAAGGCTTCACAGCCATGCACCATATTCATATAATCAGGAGAATGTCGAAATATCACCTGGAAGAAAAACCCATCTTTGCAGATTTCCAAAAGCAATGCGACCCAGTTAAGAGAGAAACTGCCATGGAGGAACTCAGTTACAAGAACTTCTCACTTGATCATGGTTCAACATAAATTATAAAAAATGCTGCCAAAAGTTATCCATTCTACAATGACATTATCATCCATATAAATAACAGTGCTGGACAGGGATACACTATTTTGCAAAGCTTCGCACAGTCTATGTTAAGGTTATCGTCCTGAAAGCAAAATGGGATAATGCTGGAAAAAATCCAATACTTGGTAACTTGACCATTAATTTGCTATGCTAATGCTATTATATCAGTCATATAAGAGGTGAAGCAACTATAACAAGTATTGGTTATTTCGAAAGTACGTCTGGTGAGACTGATTCTCAGGTCAAAGGGAAGAATTTCCTGAAATGCTCTTGGTACGCTTATCTTGGTCGCCAATGAAGACATTGGATTTTATGACTATTGACAGAAATTAAGATAACGTAAGTACTAAAAAGCAATGCATGAGTCTAAAAGCTTTGAACGCTTTTTTTATCAAAATAAAAACATTTTTTCAAAAAAATTCATGCGAATATTACTAAAGTCGATTCGGGCTTATAAAATCGCAGAAATCAAGCACAGAGCTTATCGTTTACTTGTTTATAGTCCTATATGCTACAAATTATGATCTTCATAAGGTAAGTCTTATGATTTGACTGCTACAGGTTTCTACCAATAAAGAAGCAGAATATAAATGTGTGTGAACGATTTCATATACAGTTCTCACATTGCTGCTGGTTCTTTAACGACTTATTTTTATTTTGCTTTTCTCACTTCTTCCTTTCGACCGAAATTTCAAAATGCGAGAAAGCTGTAGGAAATATAACCTATAATTGATATCATATTGAATTCAAAAATTCTATGAAGTGAAAAGGGCACTGAAAAAAAGTGAGAGATGTAATTCGCTAAGGAATGAAATTTTTCTTCTAAGGAGAGAAAAAAAAATGAAATCTTATAAAAAAATTGTGAATGTATATATAATTGACCGAAGGGTTTAAAAAATCACATGAAAGCTTCCTGTAATAGCGATTTCAAAAAAAGGATAAGGTAAAATATCAAAGGCATAGATTTTTGTCTACGCAAGGTCTATTTCAACAGATTCATCAACATCTCAGTGAATATTGTGATTTTTGACAGTTCTATTTTAATCACGCCATTACATAATATTATTTTGGATCAGGATTTAAAATGCCGTTTTGAGAATATTATACATACTGCAGTTTCTTCGAGCCCTCAGATAAGATAAGATAATTGTTGGCGTTAATCACTGCCTTGTGGCGGGATGCGCCAACGTATTCATGTTTAACGTGATATCGTGGAGGTGGTTGAATGCGTGCCTGGTCTATACAATGACTTGAGTTGACCACTCTTCACCAAATCAGTGCCAGTTATTTTACCTAAATTCCTCTGGTAGCAGTTTACCTACCCCGGAGGGATGGCGGTATTGGTAGGCCTGAGTGCGGCCGCGGACTGATTGGGCCGCCATGTCACTGTGGCACCTACACCACTGAGCCACTGCGCCCCTTTGGCCCTTAAAAGAAGCGAAATCACTCCTTGGTTCTGGTGATCCACAATCTTTTAGTCGTCGTGACAAATTTAACCGGCTATCCTTTAATAGCCTGAACGGTGTAAAACGGCTCCACGAAAATCACATGTCTTAAGGAATTAGTTTGCGTTAAATCTCACTCACAATGCTATTTTTTTTGAAATGTTTACAGCATAGTTATTTAATTGATATGGATAATTGTCATATTATAATGGTAGAAAACATCTTTAGTTTTAATCTGATTCTCGCACCAATATGCTTTGAACTACGACATACTGACCTCAGTGGAGGTAATGATGAATGTACTTGACATCAGTACAGCCTAAAACTAAATGAATAGTTATGAATTACAATTAGTTTGCAAGTAAAGAATTGTGTGCGTGATGATTCGAATACTGAAGCAAGACAATTCCTAACTTAACAACAAGCAATAAAATGTGACTGGATACATCAAAATGTATAAGTTATATCAATCAAGTGCTTTGAATTTCAAAATATTTTTTCTTTGATGGTTCACAGTATAGAAAATAACTTATCAACTTTTGATTGCGCGTTATCACTTATCAATTTAACCGGTGGTCAGTTCGTCGTTTCAAAAATGAACAAAAAACATCGCACTGAAAAGTCGTAATGAAAATGCAGCTAGTAGATGTCTTTGAAAATACGTCAATTTTTACGGGTGAAGCCACCTAGCATGAGACTTCCAGCTTTCCATGGTTTCGATTTTGAATGGGACTGAGAGTACCGCGCCTTCCTCATCTGTTTTAGCTCTTCGGTGGATAGTTGACGATGATTGTGCTTTCGCGGTCTAAACGAAAACTGTTTACACTGGATTTACGAAATGTAAGTACACGTTGTTATTGTGGTTACATATGAAAGACATTTAGTAATCTATTTCTGTTATTGTAGTAAGTTTGATAACTGTTTATACCACAATGGTGTTGAGAGTGAACATAAGGTTCATGATATCCTAAACTCCAAAAAGAGAAATAAAATGAATGCAAATTTCGTTATTTTATGTTTTCATGAGGCGGAAATACACTGAAGTTATGAACTGATAACGATGAAAATGTTACCCAAATCCTCTAGCGACACTAAGTTGATGTGAAGCCGAAGCTAGAAGTGTTGATACGCTTCCTCGAGGTGAAGATAAAGAAGACTTACTGGCGCCATGTTCATCATAATTAGACATTACCACCGTAATTTTTGGTGCCGTCATATGTGAAGGAGATGAGTGCGGTGCTGCTACATATGAGTTCAGTTGTTGGTTTGACCCCATAGACATTCTAAAATGTATTTGCAGAAAACTTATTAAGTGTAAATATCATGTGTATATATAGACTTCGCAACGTTAAAAAGAAGTTGCCCAGATGAAGCCAATCCTTCATTTCCTCCAGTAATAATCATATGTTTCGTAAGTTCTATTCGATTTTGCCGATCAATTTCTGCATTTTGCTCTGCGATGATCTCCATAGTTCTCCTGAATTATGAAATTTTCCGAAAACTGTATGCTAAGATACTCATCTTGCAAAATGAAAACTGTTTTTAGGGGGAGAGGACGTGACTGCTATTTTTGTGAATTCAGCAGTAGTCATTCTTCATAGAAGTTTCAAAGCCTTACCTCAGAGCTGCATTTTTTCCACCTGTTGCTCCTGTCACAAGCCAAGCTTCGGAACTCATGTTTGGCCTGAATTACGTGTTTTGTGTCACGAAACTAAGTTCATTGCATGGAATGATTCAGGATAAATAGCCCACAGAAGGCGTTTTCTCCACTAAATATTTTTTTCACAACTTAATTTTTGAAGTTACTGATTTTTTTGTGATGTATCTGTATAATGAGGTTTTGGTAATTCATTTGGTATTTATAGGCACAAAATTTGCAAAATTGAATTTACGAGGAAAAATTGCTACGAATGACTTGAAATGTACTCAAACGCGTTCCATAAATTAATTCTACAAACTCCTATAACTATAAAGGATACCAATATAAGTAGATTTATTGTTGTCAACGCATACCGTAATGAAGACGTCCAGTATGCTAAGAAAATCATGAGGGGCACCGAAAATATTACAATCGGAATAATAGCAATATTCATAAATTCAGTCATTGAGTCGAATCTGGGATATTTTTCGTAGCTAATTATAGACCAGCCAAGTCGATTGGAAATTTCGGTGAGATGCTTGGATATAATGTCTGAAAAATACTTCTTTTTCGCAAAAAATCTGCAAGAGTTTTCAGTGTTGAAAGAATTTCCTCTCATTACAATTAGAAATTAAATTAGAACTGAAGTATAAGGATTTAAGATCCATTGAATTCAGTTTAGCATGTGTAAATGCCATAATGCTTTTGCGCTTTGAAACTAAAATCATGTTGCATTTTGAGGATCAATATCAATCTTAACTCAAACAATTTTGATATTTATATTAGCCCCACATCTTCTACTAAAAGATCAAAAACATATCAATCCTTTTGCTTTGTTTTCTTGAAAAATATGGCGCACTTTGATCCAAAAATGTTTCTTTTGATCTTTATATCGATTCATAACGATAGCTAGGCACTTTTCTTGTCGATCTGCTTTGTAAAACTAGGCCTTTAATCCTTCAGCTCCCAATGTTGAAAAAGAGTTTTACATTTTCACTTCAACGGAGAAACGTTTCTGGTAATAAGATTGTATTCTAATTTGTAACGATTCTAGAAGGATGAGTTCGCCATTCCTTTTGCTCAATAAGGCAAGCCGACTGCGTGTAATGGCCATAAAAGACCAGCTCTCATTGAACTTTCGAGAAACTTTAGAAAAGCTAAAGCAGTAATCAACCAGTTTCAATACTCCGCACTATAGGCTTTGCTTCCCATGAAATTCATAGATGAGGCAAGCGGTTATAGTCGATCAAATCCAAAATTTTAAATGCTACCGGACCAAACGAATACGATTACGGCAGGCCATGAAAAATACTTCTTAGACTGCTTATACAAAGCCAAGAAAAACTTTTTGGATACTAATTTTTTTTCAACGGAGCAGATTGCATTATATTCCACCTATTAGCCTCACAGAATATCAGATTATGAGAAAGGCCACAAGAAAACTATACAAAAAACACATGCTGTCTGCGTAGAAAAAGTTATTGCGCAAAATTGCTGTGGCACAAGTCTTGTCCTATACCTTCCATTGATCCGGTCCACTTCTTTTTGTGCAGCCATACACCGTCTCTATCCATGACGTCAAAAGAAAATCAGTGCCAATAATTACTATTAATCGATCAGGAGAATTGGTAGAAATAAAATAGATGCATAACATAGTATGCTGTAAAAAGTGTTTCAAAACCTACGGTTTTTAACAAATACGTTATCGAAAGCTAGCCCTATGTATAAAATCTGCAAATAAGCTATAGCAATATGAAATTTAAATATCAGAATGGCAACAGATGTCTTACGGTACACCTGCTCGCAAACCTCAAAACTCGTTATTTTTGACATCAAGTCGCCCTTGATTGTTAGGGTGCCTGACGGAATAACTCACGCAAGAATCAATCATATACTTTTATCAGATAGTGTATTCTTAACACTTTCGTGCTACAATATTTCTGCATTGGATCGAATCACTAACTTTTTCTGCCGAAGATCCACTATTACAAAAACTACTAGAAAATTAATCGTTGCAGAAAATGGTAAAGAAGAGAAGTTGCTTGTAATGAGAGAATCTAAACAAAACTCTTTTAATCTGGTAACTCGGTGAATAACTAGCTTCGCTATTCTTTTCTTGAGAAATAATAGAATTGTAAGAATTGGAGCTAAGACTATGATGCATTCGATATTCACATGAGAAGAAATCATGCTCGCTACGTTATCACAAAAAAGCTCTATCGTGACATACTCAAGAGTCAAAGACGAGTTTTTATGTGAAGTACAACAATTAAGATAAATTTTGTCCTGACAATTGCGTAGATGTTAACAACAGGTATTTAAATGCAATGGCAAAATTGTTGCAACGCTCTCTTTAAACTGTATATAGGAGAAACTTGGCTTATTCGGTTGGCGCAAGATAATTTGGAAATGTAGTACACATTAAAAATGTATAATTAATGTTAAAAATTTGCCAAAAACCGGTGTATTCCTCACCAGACAGAACAGCTCGTGGAAGTAAAGGCCTGGTTTGCTTAGTGACTGCTTCGGTATTATGGGGAAAAACAACATAAAATTTAATATGAATCGCTCCATATTCTCTTCTCGGAAAACCATCGACGAACATGATATGTTCTGGACCGAACACCAGTCTAAGAATTAAGCAAACGCAATATAAAACATTATTTAAAATTTTCATTTATAACAGGTGAAAGATTTAAAATCGATGACTTACTGCTTTTTGAGGTTACATGCTGTAATGTTGTGACAGTATTTCGTTACTATCTTTGAAAACGTTCTTCGAAACGGTAGAAGAAGATCTGGTAAAGGAACATCAACACAATATGCAACTCGTATACCGGAAGACCATTCAAACATGTCTAATTCTGTAAATATTCGACGCTTTTTAAACATACAATTTACAGCTTATCTGATTCGAGATTATTGATTTTTAAAAAAGTTATACAAGTCTAATATGATGTCATGATGAGTTTCATACATTTTGTCAATTTTTCGCTATTGTTTCGGAAATAAAAAGAGCACGTTTTCTGCTTGTGTACATTGCTCACGAAAATTTTTCTAGTGAGACGAAGGGAAGTTGATTGTCTTCAAAAACTACAGTCAACTGGTCATGAGGAATGAAATTGCTCGTCCTTTTCTCTCAGAAAGACGAAATTTTGCGAATTCATATTTTACTTCACCAACGAACTCAGATTGTTCCGCTTATTGGGGGGAGACGTGTATTATTTAAAAACGCTTGAGCAGTATATTTGTAGATGGAGAAATTAAATTCCTTAATGAATTAACTAATGTTTACTCTACGTAGCCAATGAATGGCGTTGCTATTTCGAAATCTTGAAGGAAACATTTAAGAGTGGGATGATTGGATGAGTGTAATGATTATCTCATGTGAAAAAATACTAATGAGGAACAAGAGGTTTATCACCAAATGCTGTCAATACTGCAATCATCTTTCTGTATTTCTGGGTTCTTGAAATACAAATTTTTATATGAATGCAAATTAAATTATTTAGAGAGATTAACATCGGAACATCCTCGTTCTGTAAGAACGGCGTTGTCTGATTAGTGTTGTAACATTCGGTTTTGTCAAAATTTCTTGAAGAAAGGCAAAAAAAAAGTTGTCTTCAGAACGAGTTGTCATCAAGACTCATTTGCTCTTCTTAGAAACTGATAGCATCTTGAAATTAGCGTAAAATACAAATTATTGATAAGGACTTGAGAAAAAGACAAACTCTTCCGAAGCATTGCAAGCTTGCGTTAGCTAGTTCATTATATAGTTGAATCTCATCATATGAATTTCATATTCATTGCAGCATTTTATATACATTTTTATTTATAATTCCTTTTTATTTTGATGTTGTATAAATTGCTACCAAAACAAATAGAACATCTTATATAACTTATGTGGAATCGAAAAATTGCTTCAGCATAAGATATTGGAAAATGAATAAGTTTTGTCTTTGTATTAATTGAAGACTAGCAAATATCGAAATCTTAATAAACACCGAGAGGTTGAATTAGACCGTAAAGTGAGCGCTCATCCAAATGTTATGAAGCTGACAACATGTGACAAAAAATCAATCAATAATCATTGTTATATATGATCGAACAAAAGTTGGCATTTTAAAAGCTCCCAATATTGACTATTCTTTATCCTCAGCACTGGCAAATGGAATATCTTGTTTGACAATACCTCGAAGTTGGCATATAGTATTTCATTGAAGACACAATGCATCATAAACACAGGCTAAGGTTTTGGCGAAATCGCCTTCTTCAGAGCCTTTTGCTGAAAGTGGATTTCTACCTGTTTCATAGAGGCAACCGCTTACAGAGGTAGCATTGAGATCTCATATAAATATATACGTTAGCCTGTTTGTATTGTACTGTATGTTAATTAAAACACTATACATCAGTGTCCAATACGGTTAAATAAGATTGCAGTCAAGATATTCCTATTTGACATTGTTGTGTCGTGTGGAAAGGTAGGTACTATTTTCATGCATAAAATATATACGTATATTTATATGTGTAATGTATATGTATAT
>KN716640.1:73888-85604 GCA_000816705.1 Dictyocaulus viviparus
GAGAGAAAGCTGCAATTTTCAAAAAACGAAATCCCAAAATGGAAGCAAATTGGGATTTATACAATTCCTTAGCCAGCTTTTGGGAGGATACCGTCATTGACAACATCGACGAAGAATACGACCGGCTAATAAAGAACCTCCACGATAGAGCAAAAAGAGCCGAGAGTTCAGTTACCACCAAGAGACGCTTGTCTTCAAGAACTCTCGAGTTGATACGCCAACGTGGAGCAGCTAAAGCCGCAGGCAATAACCAACTGACGTCCGAACTTGCGAAACGTTGCAGAGAAGCGATAAAAGAAGATCTTAAAGAGAGAAGAGCAGAAGTGATGAACGAAGCAGCTCAAGCTGGAAAGAGCATTCGCTATGCCCGTCGATGCTTCACAAATCACAAGACCAAGATGACGGCTCGCCAGGACGGAACACCCACCTCTTCCAGTAAGGCGATGTAGAAAATCATCTACAATTACTACTCGAAACTTGTCTATAGCTACATTAGTCTATATGAAAAAACCTAGCTACATTAGTCTAAAAAGGTATAAAAGTCTAACAACAATATTCCATATAAAGGAAGTAAAGACGATTATATTGTTTTAAACGTACTTTATTCCAAAACCGCACGTGATATCGCCGGCAAAAAATTATGCAGCTCCTGGTTGAGACAGGATTAGATTAGAACACTAAGCCAGTTCTCAACACTGGCTCGACTCTTTACACACTACCTGTTAGAATGCAAATTTCCAAGTCAGAGGATAACCAGCAGGAAAGTATTGCTGCAAAAAAAGGGAGACGTTCACGACATTGGTAATAGTCGCCTAATCTGCCTATTGTCGTGTTGTCCATAAGCATTGCACACGAATCATCTTTAACAGGATTGACAAAGCATAAGGTGATGAACAATCACGCGAGCAAACAGGGTTTCGAAAAGGGTTTAGCACGATGGACCATATTAATACAATCACAAGACTCATAGAAGTATTACTAGAGTATAAAAAGCCACTCTGTCTTACCCTCGACTTGAAAAATATTTTTGACACTGTAGAGACAGAAGTGGTCATGGAAGCAATGAAAAATTTCGCTCTTCCGACTTCATATATCAAGATCCTTCCTGAATTATACAAGAATTTGACTATCTGGATTTTCTCATTTTAGAAAGAGCTCAATAAAGTTCTATTAAAGTTCATAGTTTATAGTTTAATAAAGGTTATCAACGTTAAAAGAAGAGCTCTGCAAGGCGATACTATTTCGCTAGAGTAATTCATAGTTACTCTTAAAAACATCATGAACTTAACCAAATTCGCTTTGCTGAGGATGTCGTATTCATTGCACGAAGCATCAAGCAAGCGAAAGAAATGTTAGGCGACTTTGACAGTGATTGCGGAAAATTGGCCTCACGTTAAACCTCCGAAAGACGATGTTTATTTAAAATGGATATGTTTCTGATTCCCCATTTACACTCAACGGAAAGATAATCCCAGAATGCTCAAGCTATGTGTATCTAGATCGTGAAATCAATATGATGGAGAAAAGAGAATCAGAGCTTAGCAGAAGGAAAAGAGCGTCTTACGGAACTTATAAGAGCTTCAAAGACGCCCACATTTTTCACACAAGCGTTCTTTCTTCCTTAAAATATATCTCCAAAACTTTCCGAAAGTAGGATGAATGACCATTGAGCGCGATTCAACGTGACATCAAAGGATTGATGCTTAGTGTTTTTCGTATCACACAATTAAATGAGGGAATACGATAATGTGACCTTGTTCAGCGTTAAAAGATCAATGACGTGGCCTACACGTCAACCTTTCGACTTTTTGACAAAAGCTTCAGAAAGAATCCTGATGCTCAACGAAGTCCTAGAGCGAAAAAACTTATTGTACCCTCACGGAGTAGAAATGGGAGTTCTACTGGTGGCCCGGTCGACTCTGTCGATGATCAACAGGAATCCATGTAGTTTTTCTATGCCGTGTCAAATATATTAATCGATCTTTACGATTGACGAGTTTTATTTCAAGAACTGACTCACAAGCAGAAGCGCAGCAAAATGCACTCTAAACCACTCTTGTTTTAGATCAGAATATAAGTGTTATAATCAAATAGGCTTTTTTTAAATTAATATAGATCTCTCTCTTTATATATATGAATTTGAAAATCATTTCTCATACAGTGACAATACTCCTAGATGGTTTACTTAGCGTGGCTGTGAGATGTTTCTAGGATATCCATTCTGATATGGAAACCCAGCGAAGAGTAAACTTATCAGAAATCACTCACCGTCGTAATGGAATAAAGTCATAAAGAGGCTTATCCACTAATATACAATGGAATGTGAATGCATGTGCTGAAGACTATGAAAGTACTCTAGCTGGGCTATTCTAGGAATTCAGGCAACTGAGGCTACACCAGCAAAATATTAGCCTCAGCACACCACACGCTGGGATCTGCTGTCTTTGATGACAGGCGGTAAGACAACCAGTGAGAGATCGTCTGATATCGGGCCAAACGTGACGTCGAAAATGGAACTAACGAACACGTTCACGAACGCCATGAAAACTGTTTCCTAAATTATTCATATGACACCAACATATTTCATATTCATATGACAGAACAGTCTCATTGGAGGCCTATCTCTGTGCTCTTCTTAAAGCTTTGAAACGAAGGTCTCCACACGAAACGTCAGTGGCGTTGGATTTCTTGTACACCTATCTATCGTCCATCTCGCCGACTTTTACAAGCTTCTTCTGCCAATTGCTAGTCACCAAATGGTGCGGCAGATATAACAACGGATTAGACAGATTTCATAATCAGCTGGAAAAAGGTATCCTGAACAAAAAATCTATTTACACATGAGTTGTCGGAAACTTCAAAAAAACGCAAGAATCGGAACGATCAGTTATAACAAAATAGGATTACATAGATTGGATAAGGAGATCAAAATGAAAGCAGAGAAAGTCTTGTAGCTCCTTTTTCCACAGTATGCGTCTTCTATGGAAACTCATTCTTTATGCCGAAGGAACACCACCGATAAATCGATAATATTCTCATTGACAGAAGATGATAATAGTACCATTTTTCTGCGCTGGATCTGATCACCGAATTCTCCGTGTCAAGTTTTGTTTCAGCAGAGAGCTAAAAAGAAATTTTGAAATGTAGAAAAAGAAGAAAGAAAGTCGTCTACGGTGGAAATGTGCTCAACGATATCCTTTCCACACGCGACTGGCAGATAAAAGATAATCCGACCAAAGGATATGAGTTGCTTGTGAAAGAACTGTAAAAATGTGCCGAATATGCTTCGATTTTTGATTAAAAAGATTCAACGCATTTCTGCGATAACCAAAAACGACTACGAGAAAGTGATACTAGATCCAGTTACGACCCGTCCGAGATGACTGACAATCAACGTCAACTGTAAGAGGTAGTTGCAGGAAGATTTTAAACAGTGCAAACAAGAAAGATTGTTGGATGCAGCTCAAAAACGATCTCGTCTGAAGTGTCGTTGGAACCATCATGATTACCGTGATCTTCTATCACCTCTACTTTACTGAACGAAAACGGTGTAGTAGACGCTTGGCCAATGCACCAAATTATATTGGTGTCAGTAGAAGTGAATATCTTAACGCTCGCCGTAAGTAGTTTGCCACACGGGTCTTTTTGTACTGCTCGCCTCGATCTGGTGTAATGGAACCTCAAACTTGGGTAATTGAACCGTATGCTCGTTTGACGACGATGCTGTAAAATAAAAAGTAAGTGAAGATCACGGATGTCAGAAGAGTTTTTGTTGGAAGCAAAAGCAGCGTATGTCCTTCTTATAATGACGATACTCAAGATTGAATATTGGATGAAGATCCTAGAGTTGAGTGCGTGTCTTCGTCAGAAGCAAAGGCAGCTACACTAGGTGTTACCCACTTAAGAGTCAACAGCCAGACCTCAAACTTGGGTAATTATACCTTTATTTAAACAAAACACAAAATATTACATCGCGATTACAACAGCGATAAATCAAGAATTAACACAAGAGAATTAACATTAACAATTGTACGAGATTTGCAACGATGATATGATGACAATGATATGACGACAACCAGCTTAATGGCAAATGTGGAAGAAGATTGTATTGAGCCATGAGTGAGAGTATGGAGGAGATGTTTACCGTAACTGCTTGTATAGGGAGGAGGCGGAGACTTCGGTATGAGGAAATAATGCCCTTTTTCTGTTTGTCAGCTAAGTTCGATTCCAGAAGTGAATCGAAATTATGAAATATTTATGATCTTTTATGGATCAGGACATTTGCACTTTCACATGTCTCCACCATTTCTAACTTTTGATACGATAACTCAGAAACCATAAATTAATATAATAAGTAATATGTCTTTGCTTTGCACGTAATTTGGGTGATAAAGTAGAGATTACTCAACAGAGTATTCTCTACAAGCGGTATATCCACTACTTTCCACCATGATATAAAATTGATAATGTGAAAGTTCTACACCAATCTTTTTCGTTCAACGATCCTATCAGCAGATTCTAACATAAACTCCATAGACCCATCACGGATTCATTCCTCCGAAGTTCATTTGTGATGGGAAGCATGAAATGTTGCACAGCTCTTGGACCAGACAAGACAAATGTTGACTTCTATAAGCAGGTGGTCACAGGTTATGTGGATTATTTGCATGCCATATTACAAGGTATTTCCAGGATGGAAAGGTACCAAATCACTGGAGAGCTTCGCTCACAATCCTTCTGCATGAAAAGGAACACCAAGAGCATATCCAAAACTGCCGTCCGATTTTTTGTTGAGGGTACTTTACAAACTTTTCACAAAGATTATTCTGTTGCGCATAACAACAACAACACTCAGTGAGGAGCAGTCTGTAGGACAGGCAGGATTTCGTAAAGAATCCTGCTGTATGAACTACATCCGAACGGCAGCTAGGGGTATAGAGGTCTCAATTTTAGAATTCTGCTTTGAGAAGTCTGTCAAGAACACCACCTGTCTCTTGTTCTAACCTTCGTCGACTACGAAAAAGTATTCGACAGTTACCTATATAAAAAATCTAAGCAACTGTTATCAGAATTGCACAACCAATATGCAAGTTCTCGATCGAACCCTTACCATCCTTATTGGGAAGGGAG
This sequence comes from Dictyocaulus viviparus, assembly GCA_000816705.1. Taxonomy (NCBI): domain Eukaryota; kingdom Metazoa; phylum Nematoda; class Chromadorea; order Rhabditida; family Metastrongylidae; genus Dictyocaulus; species Dictyocaulus viviparus. Next base: position 79,019 of record KN716640.1, read on the forward strand.
GTAGAAAAAGCGATACGATCTCGAGAAAGCTGTTCACTGCCATTTTGCCATGAACAATGGAGCAAAAGATGAATTTAATTTCATGATCACGAGATGGGCCGCGTCATTGTCGTTATGTACACAAGAGGCCACCACCATGGACGACAGTCGCGCGAAAAAGAAACGAGTGGAATGATTGCTTGGAGCCGCTTCGCGCGTAGTGAGGGGTATCCAAGTAATCAAGTATAGTGACAATGCTAGAGAGGCCTGAGCTGAAACACAATGTTCTGTGTTAGTGATTTCTCTTCAACGTTACTATAGCCTGACCTTGAAGTAGAAAAATTTTTAAATATATGATATTAACAGGTTACTAAATCTGGTAACTATACTTAGGTACAAATCAGCCCACTTAGAAGAGATAAAAGGCTTGGTATGCATAACTGATTGATTAAAGTTGGGACTAAGACTGTGTTAGGGGGAACAACTTGAATAACTTGACCGGTTACTTCGAAGCAAATGCGTAACTTCCTCATATTTTATGAATTCAGACTATCTGATGCTGGAGACTCACGCTATTTTTGAGATGTGATACAGTTTTAAAAACATTGGACTTCCAAAATTGCATGAAGTATTGGTAAATAGATGCGAGTTGCCTTTTGTTGTTTTAATATTAGCTCAGTGAGTGAAATGATTCCTTTACTTCTATCACTGTTATAAAATGAAAAACCCCACACATCTATGCGTAAAATTTTGCAATTTGGATTTTTATAATTTTAGGCTAATCCAAAAAAACCGAAGCCTAATGCAGGACTCAAATCCGCGGCTAGCTAATTTTCGGTCTGGTGTGTCACCGAATGTACTACAAATGCATTCTTATGACACTCAGTTTGATCTGATGAGAACCGGAAGAATCTGGAAGTATAAGCACCACTTAGTTGGTGAAAAGTGGTCAACTCACGCCACTGTGTGGAACAGGCTTACACCTTCAATCATCGCAACGGAATCGTGTTGAACACGAGTGCGTTGGCGATTTTTTTTAAACGCAAATAATTAATAAACATATCAGAGCCATTGTAATTTATCAAATTTAAGGTGAGACCAGATAAGCTTTGGCTTACGCTTGATCAATCCCTTGTAGCGGGAAGCGCCTATGCATTCGTGCTCAACGTGAGTGTGAGGTAGTCGAAAGCGAGTCCGTTATATAGAGTAATTGGGGTTGAACACTCTTCTCCAGGTCAATACTACTTATATCACTCACGTTTCTTCGGTACCAATTAACCGACCTCGAAGAAATTTTGTGCTTGGTAGGACTGGGATGCGGCACCTCCACCTCCCTTCCCCCAGCCACTGCGAACCATCACCAAAGAAATTGCATTACGGGGACAAATGTGCTTAAGATATGAAATAATTGTAAGATTCCTTTATAGGTGGATTACATTGATAGGTGGATCGATATTGGATCAGGTCTATTAATAAATACCAAAAACTGTTCTACAACGTGGAGAAGGAATGCTGAGCTTGCTTAGATGACGTGTCGAAGAAGAGAATTCTAATGATGGTGCACCTTCTAGCAATTAGATCTCTTGATCTTTTTCATGTCTGAAATCTTCCCGTTCAAAAAACTAACTCACAGGAAATTTCACACCACATTTCTGTCATTAAAACGGGATAGTTAAGCGAACAAAAAGAAAGCGCTCATTTCATAAGCGTCGAGTAGTTTAAGTAGCGCACGTTTATAACCTTATATTAAATGCAATAAGTTTTAATCTTCTTTGTATTATTAAAATCAATTAGCAACGTTTTTTCGATGACAAATCGCTTAAGACATTTTGAGAGGTCTATAGGTCAATATGCCAACCCCTAATGGTGGACATCACCATACTTATTCGCTGAAAGTTAATCCGTTATGTTCTCATTACGCTTTCAAGCTATCTTTATAAGCTAATTTTGCAAAAGTTCGGTAAGAGAATCTTGGTGATGCATTCGAATGATAGCATCATATAAATCAGTAGGATCATGCTGAAAATAATACGTTGCAATGATACGAAAGGAAACGGTTTATCTTCTATCACATTTCGTGGCAGAAAAATTGATGGGTGTTATTTTTGTTTACGCACTCGTTAATTTGATGGTAAACATCAAGTATTCTTAAGGTTGTTTGTAGTGGAACGTTTTAAATTATACTGAACCGTAAGTTTTCACAAACTTTTCCAAAATTTTTCTTGGTCAGCTAGAAATGTTGTATCAGACGGCAATACCAGTTTCTGGTGACGAAATTATTCAGCACATGTCGTTAAGTACAAATATTTCATTTAATTGTTCTGACTTCTTATATCTCTTACATGGTTTATTTGTGTTCAGCTCACTGATCTACTCAGTGTTTGTCTATTTATCTGTTTTCAGTCTGATTTAGAGAATTGCCATTATTCGTCCTCTTGCTGCATGTAAGTTTTTTGCATGATAAAGCAGCAAGGTGTATTACTAAGTTGTGCGTACAAATTGGTGATTTAATCAAAGTGATTCTCTAGTACGTTGAATACAAACCTACTGAGCATATTGAAACACTGTGTGGAGAATATTTTATAGAATTTCGACACATGTAGAAGGGATTATAACCGGATTTACATAAAGAATCTAAAGTCGGGGTATTGAACAATACTGCAACACATGAAAACGAGAGAGAACGTATTAGTGATCAGAACGAGAGAGGTTCACTCACTTTCGTTTATCAGCCGACCAGGAGCTGAAAACCAAATGAAACATAGTTGAGCCTCACTAAAGGGCAGATCCAGACCTGTTTTCGATATCGAAAACTTCCTCAGTCCTTTACGTATTGTGACGTTGTGAACTGTATCATATAGTTTAACTTTAGTTTTCAAATGTTTTAACGGATTTCGTCCCCAACTGTAGATAATATTTTAAATACTATTATCAACCTTGAATTTGTACAGCATTCATAGAATCTTTACTAAAACTAACATTTATACGTTTTATAATAAAGATCTCATTAAAGCATTGCTATGAGAAAACATGAACGGCACTTTAATAACGGATTCCACTTACGCAGGTACTGAACAATTCAATGAAGGGGAACTAGTGAGTTTATCCTCCAAGCACTTTTCTAATGAACACATTGTTACATGGTAGAACTTTTTCACTGTCATTGATCGTTCTCACATTATGCTAATTGTCTCTTCTCAAGCAATTTACTACACTAATACCGTCATTACAGCCATTGGGAAGCGGCGGAAATAACAATTCTGACAATTCGAAATCATCGTCAAACTCAAATGCGAAAACTGTTCGATTTCTCTTGTTTCCGTCTACACAAAATGGAAGCTTTGAGACCAATCCCAAATCACATCAGACCGGAGCGGCATACCGTTAGTTTTATGAAATTCTCGTTATTCTGTAATTATTTTTATGAGATGATCAAAAATGATCATAAAGGCAGACTCAAACCAAGCTAATTGCAATAACGTGTACATGTACAACTAATTACAATAGTTAATGAAACATATTGCCACTTAAAGGAAATTTGACTCTGATTTTTGTTCTTTCAAGACCCGTCTAAGATTGCAGGCTAGTAATTTGCTAAGCTAAATCAAAGTCTTTATCAATAAATGCAGTATAAACCCACAAAACAGTAAAAGATTTTATGACGTAGATTGGAGTAATTTTGTGAATTACGAAATGAGGTATGGTAACTAATCTACTAAATGATGACCTCTACCAGCTATAAGTGATCACGAGTATTTCTCAACAATGACGTTAATTCAAACACCTTAACTGCGTATAGAACACATATTTATTTGATCAGTTTCGTACAGAAACCTTTACTATCGACGGTAAGTTGAAGTGATCAAAAAATTATTCATTCATTATTTATAAGTATTTCTACTCACTTCTAATTCCAGGTGACAAGTTTGGAAATGTTAAAATGATTCTGTCTGATTGGATTTTCCTTGCCGTACTAGGTGTACTGGTGGCATTTCTTTCAATATCTGTAGATATGATGATTTATTATTTCCAAGAAGGTATGTGAGCTACAACATCATTGCCCCTATAATTTACTTTTTCATATTCTTTTTTCTTGTCCCTCCTTTTTAAATAAAAACTTTTTAAATTAAGATTACGGTTAGCCTAATGTTCACATTCAAATAGCAAGACTGCTTAATGGTAATAATATGATAATTAAATGCTTTCAAGTAGTAATGATACGTTGTTGTTGTAAGCAAGCCGTTGTTCCTACTTGGTGACAAAATTCATTCACATTATCATGTAATGTAAATATGATTGATCAAAATTCGAATAGACACTATAACGTGGCCATCTTTTTCCTTTTCTTCCAAGCGAATGTCAATTTCTTTCCAACAAACGATTACGAGAATGTTTAATGGTTTCTAAAAGAGATTGAGTTAGTATCGCACAAATCAGTTAATATTTGAATTCATAGATAACTTTTTGTGTCACACTCTGCATATGAAACTGTAACTGTAAGCAAAATTACAAGGAGCATTGGCATAATCCATCTCATTACGGAGATGTGCTACCTTTTGATTTTATGATATAGTGGTGTTTGAAAAATGGGTGGAAATGGTTCACAAATTGATGGTGACCTGAGTTGTCCAGTTTGCTGCCAAGCAAATGCTCCTTACGTCGCCAGATTATTCTAGTACAAATCCTGAAGAATGGAACGAACGATTAGCCTCGAATGAGGCCCGAACCACCGTATGCGGTATCAAGTCGTATATCACTATGGTCTTCCATTCACTGCGCTACCTGATCTTTTAATTCTAAATAAAACGTCTTATAATTCAAAAATACTATTTCAAGCTAGACTTTTTTAAAAGCACAAAATATGACAATAATAAAAACATCATGTCTTAATGAGCGTTGGTTACGAGGTCGTGGCGTTGAAATGATTTGAATCTTACCAAGCTTACGACATATGATAAAACTGAATGTTTGCAAACTTTGCAGCGGAATCTGAGGACTTTTCAGCGCTGTTACCTTGTCCTTAATTGTTATTCTTTATCGTTTTTTTCATTCAGTAAAGGCTCGCACTGAAATTTCTGATATTTTCGTCTTTCCTTTACTCAACTTTTCTTATAAGTAATCTTGAATTAGAGTTGGCTAGAAAATAAATCTTTACTGATTTAGATCACAATTCCTCACCATCACTATGAAAAAATAAGAAACTCTTGAAATTAATACTATGAGTTGCTTTTATCTTATGGATAAACGAATATTCATCAGTGACGTTCCCAATGGAAAAGTTGGATTTTTTTTTGCAGTTCCTAATAAGGTGTACAATTTCCTAATAATCAGGAACCATAAGCCGGAAACAGTAGTAAACCATAAGTAATCCTCCAATGTAAAGAAAGCAATTAGTGAATTTTGATATTTCAATCGTATCTTTCCAAGGGATCCACTATTCCTTTCATCTTTATGAATATATTTCGTTATAAAAAAAGTCACGTAAGAACGCTGTGAACATTATCGCATTGTATTACCTTCTGGTCTTGATGCATTACTGTGTGAAAATTTATTCCCCTATTCGAGAAATCTCACTGATTTTTTCGATGCATCTAATGAAACAAGATATACTTTATCAGTTTATGACTGATCTCCATGGTGATATTTCCTGATTTTTCTCAACTTTTTAAATCTTCATTCCGGATGATAATGCTTAGGTTATTTTCCATATTAGCAGCCCTTTCTAAAGATAAGATTGTGAATTATTAGGAAACATTGTGAAATGTCCAAAAATATCCAGAATTATTATGCGCTATTACGAAAGATAATTGCCGTGGGTGATCCGTAATGTCAGCTGTTATGTTGCTTACGTTAAGGTGGTTGGTTTAGTGGAATACTTGAAGTCGTGCGCTCCAGACGGTAGAACAGTGCTACCACTCGAGACTTGCGAATAATCAGTACGAAGTTTAGTATTGGAGAGGTTAGTAGAATTAAGGATAGAAGAGAGTTTTAAGAATGGAAGGAAGGGAAGCAGGATGGAATGCATGGTTCTCCTAGCATTCTATATCCTCTACATCAACGTTTGTTATCGTATATAATAGAATATAAGGATCTCAGAAGAATTAGATGACACTACTCTGTTGAACATACCAAGGATTCTTTTTATTGTAGAGAATTCATTCTATCAACGTGTAGGACGAGTTTTTACAAAGTATTGATGATACTCATGAATTATTCTGAATGTGAAATTTGTGCAATCAGTATTTTTAAATCATTTTCAATCATAAGCATGTCATTTTAAATTTTTCGTAACCACAATGTTTTGAATTCTGAATCCTTTTTCTCAATTGAAAAACAAAAATTATACCCAAATATAAAACAAGTCATTGAGTCTTTTTTTCTAAATTTGTTGTAATTAATGAATATTTTAGTACAAGCGATGACGTTACCTATTTCAAACCGATTCGATAAGCTGCCAATCTCTACCTCAATTCTAAGTTTCCTCTCATGGTGTGCCTACACAGTTGGAATGGTAGTAGCTTCAGCAACTTTTGTTCACTACATCTCACCGCAAGCTATTGGTAGGCAAATTGCATTCTGGTAAAAATCAGCTTATACAAACAATAGT
>KN716641.1:17360-51524 GCA_000816705.1 Dictyocaulus viviparus
TTAATAATAAATTGAATTGACACAAAGAATCTTAAAAATCCAATGCAATAACTGTTGTGGTTGACAGGATTCTTATGACTTTTAATATAACTCATGACTCCATAAACATGGAATTGCACTCAAATAAGAATGAGTTTATTTTAATACGGAACGCTATCATAAATATATCATATTCGTAGTGATAAACGTTTATCAGCTCACAAGCATATATGTTCTTACATATATGTTGATGAGTTAAGTGATATTTTCGAAGAGCTCGTTTGTGATCTTTACCTCCGTGCCTTATCAATGCACTCAAAAATAAAACCAATTGAGCACTCTCAATGAATAAATCAATTATGTAAGAACATATACGTTCATATAAGTTTATCAACTATAGAATAATGTTTATCAGCTATAGAATAAACTCACGAGAGTGACACAATTAACAGACCTTAATATGACACAACTGAACTCCTACGATTCAGAATCACAAAAAATTATGACTCGTCGAGTTGGGCATCGAGTTTTTTGTTAACAAAAGTGATAAGATCAAACACAAACACAAGAGGATGTGTTATAGCAATAGTCATCACACAAAAAGCAAATAAGAATGGTTATGAGTGATGAGTAGTGTATGAATAATATGCATCGAAGACACGAAATATAGCTCATGAATTGATTACATTCAAAAATTTTTGGAATCGAAAGAAACCTTGAGTGAATTATTATAGAAGAATGTGAGGTCTTTCATAGTGCCTGTTTTTTCTAGTGTCTTTCATTTCCTTAGGCCCGTTAACGAGTGAATGCTGGGATAATATACTCACTGAAAGTAGAGTGAAGCATTTTGTAATCACAGATAAAAAAAAACTCGGTAGCGCAGTAGGTAATAGACCAAATCAGACATCTACATGAGGAGAGTTTACGACCCGCCTGAGGCTAAAGATTTGGCGATTAACTCGGCATCGTTGAGATATTGAGAGATAGAGAGAGATAAATGGAGATATGAGTAAAGAAGATTTCATATGCAGAATTACCCAGTGAAGAGTAGTAAATGTGATGAACAGGAGTACGTAAACATTTCATCCTTTTGCAAAAATGACGGCGTAATTTCAGTATGATAACGAGCATTCTGGAGGGAAAGAATTGAGGTGATCCGAACAAATTTTATGAGATGGACAGTAAATATGCATACATAGTAGATTTAAAGAAACATGATTTTAAAATAAGTACTGATATGAATGACGTAATATTTTATCAGGTTGTGAGGGTAAAACGTTGCCAGTGATTTGCCTTTGGTCAAACAATAATCACATTGCGGAACTTTCGGAACGATTGAAATCGTAATCAATCGATTTTGGCAATGAAAACGGTCGAAGTTCGACTCTCACGCAAAACGGCAATCGGCTGAAGGTCGGATTGCGCGCCAAACGCGATGATTTGAAACGTTCTACCATTAAGAAATAATAAAAATATTAGAATAAAGCAAGTACTATATAGCAATCAATGATCATGATTTATTGTATTTTTGACAAAAACGAAAATATGACGTAATCAACGCCAATGTAAGACGCGTCCTACTGGAAAAAAAATATATACAAATTGAAGGCAATTTCCGATAATACTACGGGAAACACTAAACGATAATGAAAAAGCAGTGAGGGACAATGTTTTTTCTGCTCTTTTTGCCTCATCAAATGATATCATGCGAAAATAATAGAATATTTAAAATAAGATTACAAAAATATCTATCATAATACGAAATTGCAGTATATCATTTATTGCGATTATTGAATCTTTTTTTTCCTTGCCAGTATTTAATTCAAAAGTTACAGAAGCGGAAAATTTGAACAGTTGTGAGGTGAATTATTTATGCAAATACGATGATCATATGCCGTTTCGATACAGCATTTATTTCCTATATTATGTAAATAATATAGGAATCATTTTAAGCCTTCAATAAATAAATCCGTATTCAATGGTGTAGATACAATATTCATTACATATTAGAGAAAAAGTAAACAAAAAAACAACATATAGGACGTACATTAACCGGTTTTTTTGATGAGGTGTGCGAATTGAAGTCCGTTTTCTTGGGTTGTTTACCTCGACACTTAGCTTTACGTCTGGTAAACATAACCGTTGTTGTTGTTGTTGTTGTTGTTGAACCTGAGATTACAATATGATTATATCAAATGATAATATAACTAGAAATTATTTAGTTTCGACAGAATGATCAAATCAATAAACAATAGAAATAATCGATAGTAGAAAAAGAAAGCCATTCATGATACTCGTATTGTTTTTGCATCAACAACACCGTCATTCAGAAGTGACACATCATTTTATCATATGGAACAAATTGTGAGTAATATTCTTTGAAGGTTATGATAATGGCGGTCTAGTTAAAATATAGAAGCGGAAATCATTCCAAAAAGAAAACCTCAATTCTAGTTTGAGGGTCTAATGATCTTCAGCTTCTCAACAAATGGATAGAGCTTATTTAATATCAACCTCACACCGCTAATGTTTCAATATCTCTTACAAAATATTCATTTAACTGCCGAGTTACTCGACGTCCATTGAGGTTTGACAGGACGAAGCAGGTTTGTTTTGATGTGAACTCAATCGACGTAGTTATCTGTACAACTGGAAGTAGTTTAAAAATAACACTACTACCAGATGTCTTCAGTGTTGCTGAACACGAAAACAATGCATGCATTGATTCGTAATCCACTAAACTAATATGTACCTCATTTATCAAAACCTCAGTACCGTATTGTAGTTATTGAATGATAGAATCGATCAGAATTCACAGAAGACATCATTTCGAAGTAAAACGTCAGTTTTTTGCTATGAAATTTCACACACTTCATAGAAACGTGGTTTATAATAAATACATAAATCATAAATGAAGATTGTTACGGCGATTATAAAACTCCGGCAGTTTTACTCAGAATAAAGTAACTGATTCAAAAAAAATCAATAGGGAATAATTGATCAAGTTTAAGCAAAGCTAACACAGCAGATAGTAGGTAAGGTCTATGATTGGTAATAGGTAATACCTGACAGAGGTAAAAATATCAATGAGGAAATTCATAAACAATCAATGGTATTGATATAACTGTTACAATCACTAAAAAAGGTATCTCACTGTACGAATACGATTCGTAACTGATCAACGACCAGGAAAAGTGGTGTATATTTATATTGTGAGGTATAGCGATTGCGTATGTGGATTCACAAAACCTTCATATGAAGTCCTCATGCTTTATATTAATCGATGAATGTATTAATAAAAAATGTGGGTGTGTTGTTTTTTTATTTAGCATTTATCCTCATTATGATCCTCATATTCATTTGTTGTATTATTAGTATTGAGGTGAACGAAAATTTCAACTAGAGTTTGAAGTTTCTAAGCTCCTCATGTTGCTAATTATAATATGACATGAGATCTGAGAAAATTTAAAGAAATGCCTCGGGCGATATTTAGTTTCAATAGAAATGTACGGAAATCTTAGGACATGTTGATTATCTATATTCTATTTTATTATATGTGTAACGTTATATGTGTTTCGTTTCATCTCGAAACGTTTTTGAACCTCATGATAACTGAAAAGCATAGAGAGGTATAAAGTTATCGACATAAACATAATTGTAAATATTTGTAATCGTGATGAATTACTAAAATTAAGAGCCAGATATTCACATCTGAAGCGCTCCGCATACTAATCAGCTTTCGAATCCCTTTAAAATCTATCTGAAAATCAAGTAAACAAAATGAAATCACTTAAGAAATCGCGTTATTCTGAAACCCCCTCCAAAAAAAAAAACTCTACAAAGAAGACAACTCGGACTTTTTTGACTACAGTCACGACTGGTATAATTATCAACAATATTGTTAACAAAAACAATCCTATAAGAAAAATAAAATAGGTCTATCCGGATATCGCAGGATATCAATAAACCGTCGTTTTTATTTTCGAGCGAATAATAGCCGTCGTTTTTTGATGCCTCACGTTGCTGAAAAATCACACAAACAAAACTCGGAACCTCACTACGGATCGATATATTCAGTTACTATAACCAGATACGTTCGTTGTATGTAGGAAACGAAACGTTAAAGACTATGAAAGTTATGATTTTTTTTTACCTCAAACTGATAGCATTTATTTCGAGTGACATTCTATTTTGTTGCCGTCGGCATCAACGACGACGATTACTGCTTCAATAATACAACGTAAGGAAAGCAAAGAACTCGTATAAATAATGCCTCTGGCTATGATGGTTGTTGTACACCATATAGGTGACGTTTTATACGATGTTTAACGACGATTTCGAGGTCTTGAGGTTTAAATGCTTCATAGAGGAAGATTTTATCATAAATGTATCGTCAAAGAATAGCAAATGTGGTATTGACAAACAACACACCACTTTTATTTGACTCAATTGTTAATTTGCTTCAGATTCAGTTTTAGCAAACGTAGAAGTTATAGAACAGTGGAAATGAGGATCTGAAGAACTTTGAAAATTAGAAAAGAAAGCTTCCAGCGTTCTTACTATCCTAAAAAACAATTGGTGATGGTTTACTTGCTTTCTGGGAAATTTCACTCGTTTCACTCATTTCACTCATTTGTAAATAAGTGGATTAATGAGTCGAAACAGTTGGCGTAATATGTAGATGCAAACAATAGTTATTGAACTTGAAAGAACCTCAAAAAGTAATAATAAACAACGAACACTACCTTCCGTACACAATGAATTTCAATTTTTAAATAATATCTGTGCTCAGTGAAAGTATCACTAGTGTAACTCATTACTCATCTCGTCAAGGACAAAACCATGCAAGTAATTCTTTGTTCAAACTTTAGGCTTAAATTGAATTTTAAGAAATTTGAATGAGGTTGATCAATCAGAAATCGAAGCAAGTTCGTGCATAAGGAACAATTATGCTTCATGACGTCATGGCGAGTTTCATAATTCAGAAGCAGAACTTTACTATGATATAATATAAATATAAAATGTGGAGTAGTAGTCATTAAGTTGAACATTATCGTTAAAACGTTATGTTAATAAGGGTAGAAAAAAGCATGCATTTTAAAACACGTGAGGAACAATGGACACATTTGCCCTCTGGCTCAATCGATGATCAACAAAGAATACAGGTTGTGGTTGAGGTGTAGATTTATCGTGAGAAGAAATCTACTGAAATATTGTGTAAAGTTGAAATTAGAAACAGAATCGTTAATCAAGATTGATATATGGTTCGTGAACGAGTTATAAAATTCACTCATTAACTACCGAAATTTCTGCCATCTGGCCAAGTTTTCCCTCGACGACTTCAACGTTGAGGATGAAGATCAGAGAAGCGTTGGAATTTCCGTTGGTTTTCGATCCAGTCATGTTCATATTAAGAAGTATATTGCTAAGATCTACATAAATTTAATAAATAACAAAGTTTTATAAGAAAAATTCGTATTGAAAGTACAAAACATTTACAAAGATAATGTGATAGCGTAGGTTTATTAATGATATAAAGAAAAGTGTTAGAAGAATCACTGAAACGATCATCAGCTGGAAAGGAGTGAAAAGCCGAAACTGAATGAGTCAAGACTCAACTGACTCAATAACCCTACCGTATATATGGAATGAACTTAACTCAGAAATTTGTTTATACATAATTGTTCTATTAGAATGAACACAAAACGTCTCATATGCGTTCCATTTCGAGTTATAAAAGAAAACAAAGGAATCAATCAGAACAATGACTAAAGAAATAATGCACATGATGACTAAGGGAATTCATGTAACGAAGAAGAAGACGGTTCAGTTGAAGACGAAATCGGAAGCTCGAAATTATTAGCGTGAAATTCAGAATATGATGGTAATGCATGACCAGGCTTGCATTGTTGATCAACGACAAGAATTCATCACGACGGAATCGATTTATCTATGGATAACTGTAAGAGTTGAGGTTTATTTTACCTCATTATGGACATCAAGGAGTTAACGACCATCACACAATACTTATGATATGATTTCAGCAGATGAATGTCAACAAACTTTGAGCAATCAAGTAAAACAGGTAAACCGTCAACTTTTCCTCATAAGCTACTGAAAACATTAAGTCAAATAGGCAATTTATAAACGCTAACTCGATCCTACTATATATGAATATTAATATTATGAAGTGCATTATTCATAATATAGCTTTTAGTTACCCTCTATTGACTAGTGAGTTACAAAAACTGAAAGCGATATTGAATTTATTGTCAGACGTGTTGTTCGTTGTAGTGTTGTTGTTGGAAAATCTCAAATCGATTGCACATCAGAAATCAATGACTTGTTGATAAAATCAATATTTACAAAATTATCCAAAGCATGAATTAATTTTTGATCTCTGGACAACTATCAGTTCGCAGGATGAATAGAGACAATCAAGAAGAGATTGTTCTACTGTGATCTACTTATTCTTAACGAAACAACATGACGTCTGGAGGAGAACAGTAGGAAAAATTTGTGGAAATTATCAATAATCGATAACGAAAAACGAAGAATAGTGTTGGTTGAACCGAAGCTTATAACTCTAATTCTCTCATATTACCTCAAAACACTTGTCAACAGTTCAACAATTCAATAAACACGTGGAATAAGCATTATGAGCTATCCGAAATTACATTATTATAAACGAACTTTACTGTATATTTTATGTATTTGCCAACTAGGAAAATGTGACGAGAGTTCCGATAACAACTGAGGTCTGACGTCAACAGTAACTGCGTTCTCCTGAAAAGCTCAGTGCTTTCAAATGTCCGCTGTAAATGAAAATGTTCATTGAATGAAAACGGTACAAACACGTTAATGATGGTGATAAATTTTCTACACTTTGAAGTGCTCATAAATCTCAAAACATCCTTCTGTTTACAATAAACAAGAAGAACATTTTCCTTTAAAATTGTTTGCACTTCCTCAATCCATAATCCTAAGTCATGAGTCATGTAGTTTAGAGAATTAAAACAAAAACTACAAAAGCTGTATTTTCCATCAACGAAATCTCCAAAAACAACGCAGAGTGGTTTGAGTTGAAATAGAAAATGAAACGTGAAATTTTATGCTTACATGTAATGTGATGTCAGAAGGAGTTATGTAAACTTAAATAACATTGCCCTCAAGCAGCTTGAAACGTCAATTGACTGAAATGGAGAGTTATGAAAACAAAAACAATGGTATTACTCTTTAGTGAGGGAGGATAAGTTTTTACCAAACGGTTATAAAAGGGCGCTGAAGAACTGCTCACAGGTGGATTTTTGAGGAACAGATCTTATCAAATGTTCACAACCTCATTTTTTTCTTCACTGCCTGAACTAATAGTCGCTTTGTGTTTACAGTCATTGTTATGCATATTTACAAATGTAAATACTTTTGATTGAACAAGAATAGATATTCAGCTTCAAATATATTAGGGATATTGTAGCGATTCAACAATATGACCATAGGGTCGTGTTGTTCTCATGCGTGAGGTTGATCGAGAAGCTTGATTCATATTCGAGGTGAATGGGGACACACTAATATTGAACGATTGCTCTAATGATGACAAATCATATGATAACTAATTGGAAATTTCAAATATCATTTAATCAATTCATTTTCAATAAAATTAATCACTATGACTAGGTTAATATTTGTATTAGACGATTCCAGAAACATCGATAGATTTGCCGGAAGCTAAAAGTAAGGAGACTTCGACTAATCGATAAGTTGAGTTATAATTAGAGAATAGAAGAAATCAGATAGAAATCTCCTGAATAGGAGTTCAAATTATCAGGTATAAGAGAAATGGTTTTAGTACTTATTGATTCAGTTTAACAAAATGATGATGTCACTATTGAAATACAAAAGTTGATGACGTGTGCGTTGTTGACGATTGCGATAGAATTGTTTTTCGCTAAGAACTATCCTAACAAGTTCAAGATTGATATCATTTATTAACAAATGAAACCGAACTCTTCAGTGATAACGTGAGTAGAAGAGTAGCAGTGAAATTAATAAGTAGTTCTAAACGTACTTAATAAAATTGGAGAAATTAAGTATGGTATGCGTATCCGTAGTGTCTTGAGAATTGTACTCTGGTCAAGGTCAATCATGTTCAGGGCCGACAACAATCATACCTGATGAATGCCTTTCGATGTACAACACATATCCAGAACTAAACCTATGCTTGGTTTTTATGTATCGGAACTCAATCGATCTTTGAAACACTCTGATTTTACAATGAAACTTCAAGTAACTTTGAAAACCGAAAGTCAAAACGAGTATTATGAAGTTTCTCCTCCTTAACTTCCTCCTCCTTATGTTCCTGTTGACTCGTACTTTTATTCATAGGGAAGCAGACTAATGTAACTGAATCTGAACAGTTTGATGGCGAAATCGTAGGAGATGTTAGAAGGTCAAGTGTTTGTTGCCGAGAGTCATCGAATGCTCAATCATAACATCATCAGAATGAATGCTGTTATGATCGATGAATGTAAAAACAGATGTTCATCATCAAAGAAGATGAAGTAGTTTGAATTTATAAACTGCCTAGATGAGCGCATTTTGTTTACTTGATTAGCTTGTTTGTTTGTTTTTTGCTTTGCTTTTTATGTTTATTTACTTGTTTTTGTTTACTTGTTCAAAACATTCACATGTAATCAACGTAATTATTGACATTTTTCAGATCTACTACAATATTTCTGCTTTATGTTTACTCATTTATTCTTTCTTGTAGATATTTTTTTCTGTATGCTCTAATCATTAACATATGACAGAATTCTGTCACGTTGATAACAACTGATTCCTAGGAATATTTCCTGAAATGGAAACGATTAAGTCTATTTTTCCATGGATTATTCACATGCACCATCGTCGTGAGGAACTGTTCCTACAATGAAGCAAAGACAAAACAATGAGGAAATTCACTGCAGTACTTTCAATGTTTTACTAACGCTTGAATGTAAACTATTCTACAGATGACGTGTTATCAGCAGTCAGCTCCATATCACCACTCTGTCACTGCAACAGATGATTTCTTTCGAATGATCCATCTGTCAGAATTTCTTCTTAGAATTTTTTGTTCTATAGAACAACTTTTAAACGATAAATCCTATGCGGAGCTTATACGTTGATACTACAGAATGAATACAAATTGATTGGTACTATTTACTATATGTTACATAACGACAATGATTTAATCAATAGATTTGACCGACAATTGATTAAATCAATAGATCATCGTTATTGGACTCAATAGATCGTCGTTGTATTCGACTCTACATATATTTTATATGAATATTGATCACTCTTACAACACAACAAACAATACGAATATTTTCATTCAAATGTGGATGTCAAAATCTACGACAATGATAACAAATTCTAGCACTGTTAATCATCTTACGATAAATCGATAATGTTAAGCTGCTGATTAATGACCTCTATAATCGAATAAGATAAATATTAATAATCGTATTCAACATATCAGATCTTGGAAAGGTAAGTGTTCAATCGATTGGTATGAAAGATAAGATGATATGCATTGGATGCCGTCAGGATGTCCGATGAGTGACGATCAATTTTCGTCTTCTTTTATCATCGGAATGAAGTGTTTCTCAGCTGATACACGAATTTGATTGTAGAAACAACGTTTCATATCCTCAAATCTGAACAATACTCTATCCAGAAAACAGTTAAATAACCCTTCAAAAGTAATTGTACTGAAGAAAAGGCAGGCCCTACAGTCGCCTAGATCCGGTTGTGAAGCATTGTACACTGATTGAGGTTTACTTATCACTGTAACACCTCCATCACTGTACTACACGCTTAAAAGTACTGATCGAAAAAGAGAACATATTTTTTTTGTAAAATGTTATAAGAAATTTCATCGTTTCATACCGATCATAGCATGGAGCATAGCTGTAGTCAATAGGAGTATAATGATCTGGTCTTTGATCGCAAAATGTTAAACATTTATCACCAGCTGCAGTACGATCTACTCCATTATCAATACAACACTGAAATATTTACAGTATTCAAATTATCAGCTGATGATTATTGATTGAAATATAGATATATACATTAAATATTTGTAAAGTAGTAATTTTCTTATATGAAATAGTATACACTGAAGTATTTATTATCATATTCTTCTGAATGATGGCTATGATATTTTTGTAAACAATCTCAGATTCTCTTTGTTGTCAAGTAAACAAGCTAGAACGTTACCTTGGTGTGGTCCATACCCTGTGCAGCACAAAATTGCATTTCCGGTAGAAAATCGATCGAACACTCATCAGTACCAACAAACATCGATTCGAGCTAATATGAAAAAATTTTGTATAAATAAGAAAGGAGGGAAAAAAAAACGAGTTCGGCAAAATTTAAATAAGTAGCACTTGATTTATAGACAGTCTATGTTTTCATGTTACGGTTTTTTTTTGAAAACTAAATTAAGCTGCTTCCTATTTTGAAACTCCGAGCGACTGATGTTGAGGTAGAATGCCCTTAAGGCATAGCATATCATAAAGCAGTGACGAGGTGTAGCAAAATAAGCTCCTACTAGTAGTGTACATTTTATGCTAGCGTCGACGAATGTAATCAATACTTATTAGTTATTAGTGTACAATTATGAGTTATACATACCTCAATTCCTCTCTAAACATGCTATTCATTCTAGAAAATAATGTTTTTCTTCAAGTAAATACTAACCACTTCCTTTTCATAAGTATTAAAATGGCATTTTTGAATGCAAGCAGCCGGTAAACGACGTTCCTCACAGCAACTGTGAAATAGAAAGTTCGGATTCTGAACGAAAATCGTTGACGGTAGTATTTATGGGTGGACTTGGTTGGTGAAGTACTGCTTAACACCCTTACCGTATAACGAGCAATATTATCACTATTGATAGGTAAGTTCGTTTTGTTCCAAAGCTGTAAGCCAAAAATATTTCCATCGTCACGATCATCATCATTCACCACATCACCATTCTGTAAATAATATAAGAAAAAATATCCTTTCACCCTATAATCCTCTTTGAGTTCATTTGTAATAAGGACGTTTTGGACACTTTTTGTTCTTCTTGTATGGAACTCATTTTTTCTAACCTTTTTTTCTAGGATACTTATTCTATTTAAGGTAAATTTTTAGCCATAATGAGAACTTCATATACACTATTGCTTGTAAAAATATATGTATTATTTAATTAATGTATTAATTAATCAATCTTCGAGTTTATATTAAGAGCATTTTGAGGATTTTAAAGGGGTGCTTGCCGCAGCGTTGGAGGTGCAGCAGTGATACGCATGATCAAATCAAATTCGCGGCCATCATCAGGGTTACCAAGACCGCCATCCTTTTCAAGATGGTTACTTGGCGATAGAGAAATCTAAGTAGGACAAATGAATTTGTCTCGATGAAGAGTGGTTGACTCAAGCCACTGTATAAACCAGACTCGCTTTCACTGACCTCTACGAAATCACGTTGGACACGAATGCGTAGGCACATCCCGTAACAGGAGCTAATCAGTGCAAAAATCTCATCTTATCTTACACTATGAGGCTTTTCACCCACATTGCTTATCAGAAATAGATCATCCCAAATTAAACTACATAGACCTCAAGCAGAATACCTCCTTAAGCGGATTTAGCGTTTTGAGTTCAAAGCGATATACAAAAGGAAAGTGAAAATTGACAAATTTGATAGCCTAAGCGAATTTCATGAACGTTATGAATGAAGGTAATAACAGTGTGTGATAATTTCTGGATCAGAGTCCTCTAATACTTTCTCCATTAAGGAGGTCAGTGAGTCCTATATGGTATGATCAGTTGGAAACATCCATGGACACATATGAAGATATTATTTTGTATTGAATTTCTTAAAATTATTGATTGGATTTGTCCGTGATGAAGGGCTATGAATAATGCCGAACACTTTAAAGCTATACGAGCTTCTTTTATAATAATCTCATTAGTCCGATAATTTTTGAAATATTTTCTCATCTGTAATTTATCTTTCAGCTATTTCTTAAGTATCCTATGGTAAATTTTTTGATCAATAGCTTACAACGTGATTGGTGTTAGCAGCTCGAGCTTTTGCTTTTGCTCTGCATCCACAACAACCACATGCTCCATTCGATTTACACTAAAAAATTCTCATTACCGTATTCCAATAACTTGTAGAAATTTCATATCTGATCATGAGGAAGAAATTTTCTGAACTATAGAATAAGGAAAATGTATTTATAAAAAGACCAGAGTAAAAACTTACACCACTTACTACTGTAAGAATGGCGAGGACGATGATAAACTTTATGAACATGACGACAATAAGTATGGTAGATTATGATTTCTGGATGAGCTTATATCGCTACGATTACGGATATAACTCAAGAGGTTATGACAACTTATGGACAAGTTAGTGTCTATTCGAGTAATTGAGGTGTCTTATTCGGAGGCCACTTGAAGCTCGATCATCTCAAGAGGATCCTTTTTTTGCGCTATATAAGTCATGAGTTACGCTGAAATCATATTCATAATGATCGTCTTCATCGTGTTCTTCGTAATTATCATTAACCTCATCGATGCGGTACGTCTTAGATTCTAAACATCATGAATGAATAGCTTTTGATATTGAACTCAAAACTTTCCCTCTTTTTCAGGGTAACAATCTTGTAGGTCAAATATCCTAGTACTCATTTTCTTTAACTTTTCGAAATTATTTTCATATTGTCAGTTTATTTATATTTCATAGAAATTTTTTCTAAACATTTCATATCAAACGCTTATAAATTAATTATTAAAATACAGCAGAACACTAAAAAAATGTGAAGCCAGCTAAATGTATAACGGTAAAATTTTTCCCTCCACCTCGTATTTAACGAGTGAAAAATTCATTGTGAAGAAAATTATTTAGCAAAAATGTCAATTATATGTTTATATAATAGTTGTATTTTCCACTCAATCGATATGAAAATCTTGTGATCTCGTCGTTTGCAGATTTGACTCAAGAAAAAAACAGAACAAAAAAAGTTCTACTTATTTATTTCTTAGTTTGTTTTTTAAGAAACGAAGGGGCTATTATGGAATGATAAAGTCATACCTCAATATAAAGAAGCAGAAGACTTCAGACTTCTTCTGTTTGACATTCTACCTCACTTGAGCCTATTAGAATTCGGTCAATAGAAACTGACGTTAAATAAAAAACAAGCGTATAACTTTGACGTTGATCAACTCAGATGAAACGAGTCATCGCCTTTGACTTCATTGTGATTCAATGAGGGTGATTGACTTCAGGTTGGCTTTCTGCAGTGATTTACATACGCCAATTTCTATCAAGGCATTATCACCTCGATTGATTTCGAAGACAATTCATTGATCTCTTTGGGATTGAGAAATGGTTTTACCTGGAAAACAGTCAAAATAGGAATCGATCCTACGCAATGTCGCGGCACAACTGCTTTCTGTGTCTCGCACCGAATCATCAGAAATAAAATTTATAAAATTTACATAATAAAAAACTTTCGGTAAGAGATGCTGAGAGTTGAGGGACATAACTCGGAGTATCACTAATGATGTTAAGAAGCTGTGAAGAAACTAAGATTATTGAAAAGAGATACGAGATTTTTTCTACGTTTGGCAGGTGCGTTTCATATAGAAATAATACTATAGCTAATGCAAAAAATTTGGCAATTCTATTGTCATTAACGAAGAATGCTGAAGGTCTCCTGAGCGGTTTAGCGCCTCGACAACTTGGAGGAGTTCTTTGGAACACTATTTGGACATGGAAAAATAGCCAAGAGTGAATCTATCAAGAATCGCTACCACCTTAGGGAAAAAACCACAAAGGAGCAAGATCAAAATGAAAATAGAGGACGTCTTGTGATTTTCTGCTCCACAGCACAGCTGATTTTTTGTGAAGAAAGAACACCTCCAATGGACATGATTGTTGTAAAACAGAGCCGTTCAAAAATGAGGTTAACTTCACAATCCTCCCATACATACACATTTGTTGCACATTTGTTAATCCCTTTGTTACACATTCAACCCTTGTGTTTATACTACAGCTACATCAGGATATCATGATCTACTCGTAGGGCGCCTGAAAGGTTTTCTTGAGTAGAGTAGACAAACAGATCATGAAGTCGAGCTTTACAGTGTCTGTTTGCAAAAATTACCTGGTCTTTAAAGCTGGAGGAATACTCGTCAAAAGCGGTACATAGATGGGCTCCTCAAGAGAAGAAAAGACAACAGATGGACAAAAAAGTGCAGCATTGTGTCCAAGAGAATGCATCTTCAAGCGTGTACGATATCAATTTAAAGAGAAAAATATGGCATATCCCTCAAAAATGAGTAATGCTAAGGCTTATTTTATCTTGTATCCTACCTATTAAATGAATACTTGAAGCTAGCTTGCTGTAAGCAACTGTAGTGCTTTTTTTCACTTCTGTTAACTCACTTAATAGCTTAACAAAAATACCATAAGTTTGCTTAATAAATAATCTACGTATTGATACTATCAATAATTTTCATCAGTCAGCTTCAACTATAAGCTTGTGCCTCAGTATTCTTCAACGTCTATGACAACTTATTTGGCGTGTATATCGGTGTAGATGTAAGAATGATACGCAGATCAGAATCAGGTTCGTGGCCGACCACACGCGCACCAAGTTCGCATTCCCTCCGGCATTGATAAATTGGTATTAGAAAAAATAATGTGGGATGAACAACACTGATATGGTGCAAGGCAGTCAACTCAAATAATTATATAGATCTAACTCCTATTCAACCACATCTGCAGTACCTTGAGCACATTGAGCACGAATGCGTAGGCGCATCCCGTCCGCCACAAGGGATTTATCACTATACAACCTCATCGCATCCTATATCAACTTATTGATTACGATATTGCTGATTTATTGAAAGCTTTTTCCAACAGCTTGCTACACGCCAATCAATAATATGTATACTAGTGAACTGTTTAGAAAAATCAATAACTAAGTGTAATTGTAACTAGTAAACCTTTAAAAGCATAAGTTTATTGATTTGTAGACCAAATTTTGATTTTTTCTCTTATACGAATTTGAAATAAATAATGCTTCAACATACAACACAGTTTCGTTCTAATGTGAATTTTAGTGTGGTAGTGGTTCTGGATCTGGATGTTGCCAGCGATCTCCTCCACCTCCAGTTGTCAGCTGCGGTAGCGGTTGTCAACAAGGCTACCAATGTGGACCATACGGGTGTTCAAGAAGAAAGGCTTTATCAGCTCTCACTGCGAGAATAGTTCGATTTACCTCATTCAGCTTACAAACTAATTTTAGGTCACAATGAAATCACACTAGAAAATCTGCCTTATGTAATCTATAATTTTCAGTTGATATAATATCTAACAATGCTTGTTATTTGAGAATTTTTAAGGACGGAGTGATCGTTGGCGATGACTACGGTGAAGAAGCCTATACTGTACCGTTAGCTGGTAAACCAAGTAACATTGTTTCGAATTTCACCAGTGACAAGCTGACTGTAAGCAAATATCAAAACTTATCACTCCTCCGTTATGTTGAGGTATTCGATGTTTCAGAATCCTAACAATATCTTCCATATGTGCTGCGAAGCACGAGGTCTTCCAGACGTCTGTCTACGACTCTGTCACTTTAACCATTACACAGCGAATTCAGTACGGTATTTTAGACATTGCTGTCAAAAATAAACTAACTATCACTAAAGTTTATTTTTCTTTCATATAATCTGTTAAACACTTATTTGTTTCAATTCTTCGTCACGATTTCTCAAATAGAGTTTGAATACGAGTAATCTGTTCCTCATCGTTAGATAATAAGTATTCTATCAAATTATTGATGCTTGAGCTCCCAGATTATTTCGGTATCAAGTAAACAACCTATGAGGGAAGACTGGTCTATATAGTGACTTGAGCTGACCACTCTTCACCACGTAAGTGTTAGTTATCTTACCCAGATATCTGTAGATGTCAGATATTTACCGACCCCAGAGGGATAGCGGGGCTGGTAGGCCTGCGAGCGGCTGCGAACTGATTAAGGTCGGTGTGTGACTGCGATACCTACACCACTAAGCCACTGCGCACCCAAAAAACTGAAAGGTTGGATCAAAATACGAGTAATATATGGGATATGATTGATTTTGCATCTGAATATTTCAGCTATTTCATAACCTACCGTGCTTCGTTTGTGATTGTAACATATTACAATAAAATCTTATATTTAGTTGATTTTAAAATATTGATTTTTCTCAATTTGTTAGCTAATGTAGCTTTATTGAAATATTAATCAATCACTTCCAGCTGGAGCGCATGTTTCACAAAGAAGACGGTTGTCCCATTGAAGCTGCGCACGAAATTCATTACTGTGCTGCTCAGGGATTAGATCATACTGAGGTATTGATCTATATCACTTATTCTTTATACTTTCAAACACTGAAATCGAACTCACTAGCAGAAGCCAGCGTCTGAAGCTTCTTTGAATCCGTTCGGTAAAAATTTTTCATAATGTACCTCGTGTGTATTCAAGTACACAAGCATAACAGTCAGGATACTTCGATGGCCTGTCATCCAGCGTATTGAGGTGTTTAGCAATCTTGTATTCGTTTCTTACCCACTCTACTGTCGGCCATGTTAGTAGTTTCGTCTGCGTGCACGATGGCACTTACACGACGAGGTTTCGCTAGTGTAGTTTTAGTTCTCTGGATTTCTGAAACAGTCGTGCTCATGCGTTATCATGGTATTCACCATAGATGATCACATTTTTTGTGGATCAAAGAAGATGTGCCCTCTTTAACTTTACTTCATCAAGAGTTTTCATGGAGAATTTATGGAGGTTGTCTAGAGGAATTGTCTAGATTTTCATGGAGAAATAGGAATCTTAGTAACACTTTGCAACCACGTTGAGGCGGTAAGAAGGGTAACAACAGTATTATATGAGGATTCGTCAATCTTCTGATGGAAATGAGCTATCTGCATCAGATTCTTATCCCGTGCATATCAAGCATTGCAAGCTTCTTGAGCGTCATCCACAAGCTTTCGTTACTATCCACAAGAGCGTCGTTGTATTCATGAATCCATCGTCTACGTATCGAAGCCCAGTTGAGCATCAACAGAAACGATTTCTGTGAGAAAAATTCAACGTGTATAAAAACGACATACATTTTGATGAAATGTCAATTTAGGATGATTACAGATGAATTTTCAATATGTATGAAATTCTCGTTCCTTGATATCGAAGCACTAGTAGACTGTAACAAACTGTAACATCTTGAATTACGGTAATTTAATCAGTAGTACAATCTGCATACAGAGAATTTTCCTCCCTGCGAGTCATGTCAGAATTGTTGACAGGAATGATCTAAACAAAAACAAAAACAAAGAACAGCTGATGCTCATCAATTGTTAATGCCACTGTACACTCTGTATCTCGAGTTTTCTAGCTTTTCATCGAGAAATTCAGCACACTTCGATGAGTTGAAATCCAAGTTGTATTTTCTGAGGGATTTTGCCTAACCTGAACTCGTTTAGTCATTTGCATGGCATTCCTAGAAAGTTGTATTAAGCTAAAATTGATTTGAATAATGAAATTTTCGTTTCATAACATTTTGAATGAAGTATTCAAATGTGGAGATGCAAGCAAATGAATTTTGCATGAAACGTAAAAAAAATCTATCACTTCATTTTAAGCTTTACATTATGTCATTATACACAACCTCGTTTACTTCTTTGAAAATGAGGAGTCAAATATTAATATCTGAGAATGATTATACATTTTTTTCATTTAAATCAGTTAGGAACTCTTGAGTGCATAGTTTCTTATTTAATCCTAACTAATCACTTGAGGTAAAACAAAAATATAGTTTTTTTCATTGTAATATAAATTCTTCTATTAATACCAATGGATAATATTAGTTGCCTAATTAGTATGTGTTTTTTTCTGTTCTGAAACGATTGACAATAAATAGTGAAGTAAATAAATAAAGTAAATAAACTAGCTGCATTTTTATTGTTTAGTGTTGTCAACAAAATGGAGTTGGGAATACGGTAGCCGGTGAGAAATGCTTAACATTTTGTGATCAACGACCGAACAGGTGAGCATCATCAAGTGAAGCATTTTATAACTCTTGAGGAATAAAATATTAAAAAAAAGTTTGAAAATATTCTGCTTTTACTCATAAAGCTTATATGTGTTCATTTGTTATCCCGAAAATTCTCACGTAGATGAAAAGCTTAGTGAAAAATTGATCATTGAACTATAGGATGAGTTGAATGCATTATTTTAAGACTTGTGTAACTCGATTAAGATTTGAGGTAATCAATATGAGATCAAAGAAAACGATATGCAGTAAGAAAAATTCCAATTTAAAATCAATATCAACTGAAATATCGTGAATCGTTAAGGTTTACGTCACTTGATGTCTCTTATCTACCGTGTTACGACGTGTTTGAGAATATGAAGCGTTGCTTCTTTGTTGAAATACGGTTTGAAAAGCTCCGCCTATTGAGTTCATGATAGTTAAAAATTTCATATGATATTTATTTAAGGAGAAAAGCCGAGCAGAAATTCAGCAGTAGCGTCAAAACGTCATCACGTCAACTCCACAGCGACGATATCCAGAAAGAGTTTTAAACACTCACACACCTACTTTCCTATTCGATAAAGATTTCACAAATGTCACTCAATTTTCCTTACTTTGTCAATTCTGAGACGTCGTCTTTACTTATCATGTCGCCTTTAACTGACATTAGAAAAATGATAAGAACATATTTCGGCTTCAATCGATTACTGTGAAGAGCTTCGCGGCTTGGTCTTCTTCATGATGTTGTGGAGGTGAATGAGTTCAAACGGTTCATACATTGTCTTGAGATATCCAATCCTTATAGAGTCAAAGACGATTATCCTCATATTATTCATATACTAATTCATAAATGGAAGCATGAGTTTACCATGGAACACATTTGATCCCGTTTTTATCACTCACCTCCTCATATTCTATAAACAATGGAAACATTATAACAAGATGACATAATAAACAAATATTGAACTCCACACAAATGAGGATGAAGCTCAGAATTGATTTATTCTTATGGAATTCTTAAAATAGAATGTAAATGATCGGATTTTGACGATTCATTACCGGTAAGAATTCAAAATTCTATAAATATTCATGGGGGGCCAGTGGCTCAGTGGTGGAGGTGCCGCAGTGACACGCCGGCCCGAATCAGTTAGCGGCCGCCCCCCAGGCCTACCAAGCCCGCCATCCCTCTGGGGTCGGTAAATTGGTACCAGAGGAGTCTGGGGAAGATAACTGGCACTGACTTGGTGAAGAGTGGTCAACTCAAGTCATGTATAGACCAGGCACGCATTCAACCACCTCCGCGATATCACGTTGAACATGAATGCGGGGGCGCATCCCACCACAAGGGATTGATCAACGCCAAAAATTATCTAATTATCTTATAAATATTCATATTGTTTTAAATGAATACATATTTTTTTTTCCAGGCAACATTTAAAGTTTCATATTTTGTGAATCATTCAACATCATGTGTGATTTATTTGATCTATAAGGAGTTCATAGCATAGCGATGCCATAATGATGAACAGACTCAAATCTTTGTGAGTCCTATTCGGCTTGTGAAGCTGACGATCTCTTCGAGGTCGGTGAGTTGACAGTGGAGGAATCCGGAAAGACAAACAGCATTTACTAGATATTGATTGCTCATCTGCCGTCAAGGTATACACCAAGTTTTCACTCAATCACCTCCACAATCTCAATTGAATGTGGATGGACTGTTCTACTGCTGCTACATTTAACTGCCTCTCACGAGTAGGGACAAATGCCAAAGATTATCGTTATCCATATGCTTTTTATATGTTTTTTTTTCGATCGATAACAATAATTTTATAGCACTTTTTGTAAAAAGCAAATAATACAAGCGTCTCTCACTAAATTGACCTCATTTCACTTTTCCACGACTACGAGTTCTTCACGGAAATACAAAATGTAAACGTGTACAAAAAAACAAGTTAAATCGGTCGATCGTTTACATTTCATCGATGTTTGTTTGGTGAAAAAGAGGAGGAGAAATAATAATATTAGAAAAAAAAACAATGATATCCATTGAATTATTCGTATCAAATGTTATTAATCCTCATCAGTTTACTGATATTCCCTCAGATGGCACTCAATGTAAGTTATACAGATAATGCTTTTGATTTTGATGAGATGCTTATCAATATACATGTATATTTACTGGTCATAGAAAAGCTATTGTTCCATTTTTATTCATATAAATATTATTATTTATTCGGATAAATAATGATGGAATGTCTATAAATGTTCAGCAGTACTTGAATGTTCAGTAGTACTACTCTGCCTGTATAGTATATGGTATGTTTTCAACCAACCATTTATTTGTTCAATGTTTTCCCTATAACTGTTTATTGATTTTTTGTTCATGACTTTTTTCTCATGAAGGTCAACAAAAATCGTTTGCAATCAATAAATCGATATGTGTTTCGATTGGGATTGATTTGTAGCTTTTAACTCATACGCAAAGTGTTTTTCTCACTTTTAACTCAACGAGAAGGTGTCGGTATCAACTAATGAGGAGTTATCGTATTACTTTTGTAATTCATTAAATCTATCCGGACTACAGTAAGACGTTTGGTGATTTTCCATGCGTTTGTGTGATGACGTTGTTTTTTAACACTCAGTTATTTTGTTCTTTAGTCAGAAACCCCTCATAATGGACTCTAAAATGAGGATACAAATCGATTTTTTTTTCCAGTTTTAAGCTTTTCATGTTGTGTTTTTCAAGTCGCTCAGAATATTTGAGTTGATTTTATTGCCACTTGGAATATTTCTCTTTAGTTTGACTTGCAATCGACTTAAGTGAGGTTATATTATATTTTCACCTCATTGAATCGAAGTGAATCGAAATGAAGTACGTTTACAGTGAACAGATATCTTGATTGTAATATTATTAAGCACAGTACTCGAGGTTGGCGGAACACATATAAGAAACGACGAGGTTGAATGAAAATTGATTTTGAGGGCATTTACCGTAATCTCATGACCTATTGTATAACAGAACATGTGCTGAGCAATACAGTATCCAAGGGGGTCAATTATCATCAGAAAAAAACATGTCAGTGTACTACCACTTGGAGGGATTCTGATCACTCAGAACGAAATAATTAGAAATTGAAAGCTTCATAAGAATATCGATGAGTATAATTTCTTTTAAATGAAATATTACAGTGTTTACCCGACTTTCTCTACCTACCACCAATCATTCTTCATACCGAGTGTCTTGAAAAAGGGTATGATTTTTAATTTATAAGTTATCAAAAGTCAAAATACTAAAACGTATAGTTCAAACATTTGACAACAATCTGTAGATGAGGAATTTACCTCCGAGGAAGTTTGTTCAGTGTTATTTTTTAGTGAATCACGACAAAATCCGTAGGAGAACATATGTTAATCGATTTCATGAGTTTAAATTGTAAGAATTCTTGATAAAATATACAATTATGGTGATGATATGATAAGAATTCCGATTCTGTTCAGCATTGTATAGAAGCTTTTACTTAGCTCAGGAGACGATGCCTTGTAATAAATGGTTGTGAAGGTGATGTGGATTGTGGGAAGCATAGAAGAGTACTGAACGGTATCCGTAGCAGAACGAGCATCAGTAAACTAAAGAAGGTCGTATTCGTTTGTAGTCCGTTATTTTAAATGTTTCTTTTTAGTCCTATTGAATAATATTTTTCAATTGCCTTCAGGGCTCAACGTTGCAAAAATTCGACACGAAGGAACGATTAACATCCCCCATCATTCGACCAATTCAAAAGGTTAACAAGAACAATTCGTAACATAGTTCTGTATTTTCCTTCTATCACGTCAGCTTCTAACGATACGAAACTGAGATGCGATATTTTTAGAGCAGGAAAAATCCTTATAAAAATGATACATTCTTTCCCTAAGTAAAATGATAGTGTAATGGATAGTACACAAGATGCGGACATCTGCAAATGTTGGTTCGATTCCCTCATGAGATTCAAAGTTATTATTATATAGGCTAATAGTTTGGACTTAAAAGTGAGCAGTGTGCCTTAAGCACTTTCAGAATTTAACAAGAAAGTGATTTTTTGAGGAGCATTATGTTCTTATCAATCACTCACAAACATCCAAAACAATTGATTTCAATTATTGTATTGATTATTGTTATTTTCATTTGTTTTTAGCAGCGATTATCGATCAAATCCATAAAAAAACAACGACGTCAAAGCAAGATGACGTCATGACGACGAGATTTCACTGTGATGTAAATAATAGATTATTTTTTTCTCGTTGCTATTCATTATACTTGATATATCACTAATTTGTACGTAGAATCTGTAATCATGATAAGTTGACTGCAAATGAGCAATGCCCAAGAGCCGCAATGAGCTCAATCGGATGCAATGCCGATATGAGCTATCCGTTAACGGGTAAGTGCTGATAAGATAACCACTTACTATAAGTGAAGCATTGAGGACCTTCGTAGTGTAATAGGTAAACACGGCAGAGTGGATATTTGTAAAAGTGAGTTCGAGTCCCGCCTGAGGTTTCAAGTTCTGCGGACAACTCATCATAATTACAGATAGTATAATATTATTCTATAATAATAATACAATTACGATATTTGTATAAGTACAAATTACGATTATATCTCCAACAAATTTTCTTTTCTAATCAACAAATTATTTTCCTAAATGTCACTCATAAGGATGTATTTCGTTTAATCGAATGAATCATTTTTTTTCCATAATTTGTATATCTATTATAAGTGAAATGATGTCGCAGTGGTAGGAAGTTCCACAATAACACGCAGGATTGATGTAGTATACGCGGGTTCTAGCCCGACTCAGAAGATAACAAAGTTTTCCATCCTTCAGGGGTCAGTGAATTGGAACTAGACTGATCTGGGAGGGTAAGGAGCACTGACTCAACAACAGATTAGTCCTCTGAAGTCGTTATATAGACAACTCCCATTCAAACCTCTCCACCATTACACAGTACTTTCAACACCACATTTTGAACATCCATCATATATGATAGCAGATTTTGTTATATAAATTACCTACAACATATTTACAAACAATATAATGTTTTGTTTTACTACCAAGTAAGCATAATATCATAGATAATAATATTAAAGTCAAATGAAATGAGTTATTATGAGATCGTATTTGAGTGATCGCATATAAAATGAGGTACATGAAGCTTAATTTTGATATACAGGTATCCAGAACTATTCACATCATGACATATGTTTGAGGATAGAAATGAAACCGGTTTGTTGAGTGTTGAAATGGAATGTGAGTCAAACCAGTGGTTAGCTATGTGAATAGAATTTGAAGTGCTTAAATGGAATTCATAATGCTAAGAAGTGTTTCACATACAACAGCACGAATGTAATGAACTCAACACGAATTATTAAGCAATAACATTGTATTCTGTTCATCGTATAGAACTATCCGGTTTTTAGGTAACAACATTGAATAATATTCAAATGAGGTCATTATGGCTTCGAAGATGATCAATCAAATAGCAATAAGATACTAAGATTTCTTAATCTGATAACATTTATACCGACAAAACATGCGTCACCTAATCAATAACGTCTTTATCAATCGATATGATGTCTAATACGAGTTATGTTTGCGTTATTGTTCTATGAAAATCGAACTCACCAATCAATATTGTCCTGGATCGAAACACAGACAGATATATTTTTAAGCGATTCAAGAATTCAATTCATATTAGTGAATCTATCGCTTCCATAAAAAAAGGATATCTTAAGAATTTGGCATGTCCAAATAAAATGCAAAGACTTAAACGTTAACGCTTCCGGAAGCTATAAGGTATCTTGACTGTAACCTTGTTTAGCAATACTCAGCGTTGGTATATAGTGTTTTACTGAAGACAAAATTCAACACAAATGGCTTCTGAAGGCTTCTACAGTCTTTGACGATGCCGATTTTACCGGAACGTCAGCCTGCGTTTGTGTTGTAGTTGTGTGGCGATTCTTAATGGGTCTTCTCTTGGTTAAGTTTCCATGTCTAAATAGAAACACCTCCCAGCCACGTTGAGGCAGTAAACCATCTGAGTGAAATAATTTTCCATGGTATGTTACTGTATCACAATAGCTGACTCCTTATAATGGATCGTATTTTACTATGCGGCAGTCAGCAACATTCTGTTTACTTACAGTGTTAGCCTAGCATAAAAAGAATGATAGGAACATAATTGAATGAGCTCTCAATCTACAGAATGCCTAAAGGTTGTTATTCTTCCTCAGGTCAGCGTATACTGCACTTCCAGGTGATTCAAGTACCAATGCTTAGCGGTTCCGAAGGTGTGTGTAAATTCGGACAATGCGCGTAACAATACGGTACCTACTACTGTATTATCTAGGCGTTCTTCCACTAAAAAGCGCAATCAGCTAAGAGCTTTACCTAGTTGGAAATTCAGTTTAGATGATTGTTTACGGTTAATATCCGGTTCGGAAGTAATGTATCCGTATACATTCACTCAGAAAATCAAGAGGCAACCTGTTAAACAATCAAAAAGAAACTTAAGATCAACTGCACTTTTAAGTATCACTATTATCTAAAAGATGTTATGTAGGAAAAAGTAAAAGCAATAAGAAAGTACATCTATGATTCACCGACGATTTCTAGATGAAGTCGTTTCACCTCAGACTTTTTCAAATTATTTCAAAGCATTATACTCATGGAAAAAGAAAAGAATGAAAAGTGAGAGCGAAAAGAAAAGAGGATATCCTCGTTTGATACGACAAGAGAAACTGAAAAGAGCAACGGTTCTGATAGTAATCGGACCAACTGGTTATGTGATAACTTAAGACGGTACTGAGAGAGTGATGCTATGATAGTACTAGTACTACTACTGTAGTATGATGCTGATATGCAAATTCAGATGTAATGGTGTCGTACAGCTCGTCCTATCCAATCCATCCGGTCATTCACATTTTCCAGCGAATATTTCAACTATGGATGAGGTTGCTGAATGTATCCGGTTCTTTCGCATCCGATATAAATACCCTCTAACGTAACAACATCAATTGTGTTTTTAGTTATTCATATTATTGAACAATATCACACCTTTAATGTTTAACTTTTTATTTGTAATAATTATGTAAAAGTAATAAAATAACTCACTGGATGACAGAAAAAAAAAAACATGGAATATTTGAGGTAGAAGATATTGAAAACGTTTTGAATTAACGATTAAGCTTACCTCATTCATTTTAGGCCATTAACTTATTGCTGATCTCTGATACTGCCGATGATTATTGAATCGCTAATGTGTTTTAGTGTGATTGAAATTTCATTACAGGTATGTCGAATTATCATTATAGAGGCTATTGCATAAATGCTTCCTCCTTTTTCTTTTTCCCTCAATCACCTTCATTTCCAACAGATCTTAAGTTCAAGAAATTCATAGGGAAATGTTTCTTTCTATCATTCAACGTTTCATAAGAATCTTATTCACTAAAATATTAGTAATATTACAATAGAAAACATCACTTGAAGCAGTTCATAAGCAGAAAATTATCAATAGAGTGAAAATCATTTTCCTCTTCATAATTAGGACCTCATTTTTCTTTCTATCGAACTCTATTCGATTATTCTACAAAATGCTAAAAGGATAGATTTCGATTTTTTCTTCTCTTATTATTTATCTCAGCCCGTCTATTCTATGACAAATTTCTACATGTATTTCAGAATGTTTTTGAAATACTGTCACATTCAATGAGTTAAAAACCTATTCGACCTCTTTAATTGATTAACTGCATTGCTGTGCATGCAAATTAAAGATGTTAAATAACTCTTCTGAGTTCTGAGAGTTGAATATCTTGGCTGTAATCTTGTTCAGCACTGTTCGAGGTTGGTATGAGGTGTGAAAAGACTGCCGATGTGCTAACTTACGTTTCCATTCCACTGTGCCTTTATTAAAACACTATGTATGGATCTCGAGAACTGCTTAACAAAACTACGATCGAGATAGTCCTTCTTGATAATACTAACCAGTGAAGCTTATCTCACGAAAAAAGCCTGCGGGCATTAATGACGACATTTCGATTATATTCTATGCTCCACAAATCTTGATAGCATAAAATTTAGTCGAACAAATTCCCAGTGTTTAGATTATGGATTTTTTAATAGCACTTTATATTTTTAATGAATTCCTCGAAGTTTTAAAAGTTACGAGTTGACTAGATGTATGGTTGTTGAGTCAAAACACACGTCTACACTTCAATCCTCACAACATACTATGTTGAAGAAATTTCGTATTCAAGTATGACTAACAAATGTTTGATAATTTCTTCGATTTAAAAACAACCTCACAACTCACTATGATAGAGGAATGGCTGGCTGGCAATGACACTCGTTGATTGTCGAATTTGTTTAGATAAAAAGTACAAAGTACAAAGTAAAGTACAAAAAAATAGTATTACTACTAACTAAACATTTTATGGAAAATAACAAAATGGCCACGAGATGTAATAAACGATTTCGGACCTAAATTTTTTGAAAAGGTACCTCTTAACCTCATTATGTTAGGAAGCAATCATCATGAAAGCCAAAATTCCTTTCGTTGTTTCATAGATAATAATATTCTCTAATAAAAATAGTTTTCAAGCATATTATATTATTATAAATGTCATTGTCAATACTGGTTTCATTTGTTTATCAGTAAGTAATAATCACAGTTCAATCTCATTAGTGCTTAACTTCTGGAGTATGTGGAAGTAGTGCTCCTGGCGGATACTGTTCTCCTCCAGCAGCACTTCCTTGCCAATCGAATTCTTGTCAACCAGGATACTCTTGTGGACAATACGGATGTGCTCGAAATCGTGCTCGTAGTGCATTGACGAAAAAAGTAGTAGGTGTTAAACATATCACGTTTGAATTATTGCTGTTTTTCTCAATTATCAACATAATCAATTGATTAGCTGATATTTGCCCATATCAGGAAGGAGTTTTTATCAACGATGAAGATGATGTGAAGTCCGGAAAAGAAAAAGCCGCAGGCAATTTCAGTGACCGAGGTATTCATACAATAAGTCGCATTCTCACTAAAACGCGGAGTAGAGGTCCTACCACTCAACACACAGACAACGCAACTTTGCAGAAACTTACAGTAAGAATATTGATATTACTCTATCCAATTATTGAATGCGGTTTGTATCGAAGAACACATAGTGTCTGTCAGTTATTTAACCTTCACAAAAAGGATGATGACGAGTTACGAAGCATTGCCGGACAGATCGTAAAGATATGCTGTGTGGTTCATTTATGGACAAAAAAACTTCCTTAAAATCTAATAATAGTTGGTAACGACAACAACAACAACAACAACATAAATTCCGGTGTTTTCGATGTGAAATTTGTATAGGCATCGAGCTACATCCAGAGCAGTTGCTATCTTGGTTAAATCATCCCTTTTTCTTCTTAAAGTACTCACTTAGTGAATATAACACTGATTTCATAGTATTTTACAATGTGCATAAAGGTGTGGAGCAGTGGTGGAGGTGCCGCAGTGTTAAACGATCCGAATCAGATTGACCGTCGCTACCTTAGGCCTACCAAACCCAGCCAACTAGGGGATCGGTAAATTTATATTCGTAAATTGGTAATGTGGGTAAGATAAACAACACTTGTTTAAAGAATAATTGTCAACTTGAGTCACTATATCACTAGATCAAGCTGGCAATAGATCACCTCCACGATATCACCATGCACACGAATGAGTAGGAGCAGGTCATAAAAGGGACTG
This sequence comes from Dictyocaulus viviparus, assembly GCA_000816705.1. Taxonomy (NCBI): domain Eukaryota; kingdom Metazoa; phylum Nematoda; class Chromadorea; order Rhabditida; family Metastrongylidae; genus Dictyocaulus; species Dictyocaulus viviparus. The sequence continues at coordinate 45,245 of KN716641.1, forward strand.
GTGATCGCAAAGCTTATCTATTCGTATTGAGTAATAATACGAGGAAACCTTGATTATTTTGTTTCTATTCTGTTTTATTTTCATTTTCATTTGTATTATCTTATTATTACGAATGACGTCACTGAGTTTTGTACCGCAAAACAAAAACTGGATAGAAAACTTTGCGAGATTTGACCACCATTCTATTATTGCGGTAATTTCATCGTGTGTTGTGGAACCAAAATTATAAAAAGAGGGAAAAAAATATTGATGTTGACAACAAGACAGAATTAAACAAAAACGATAAGCATGCTATGAAACCAATGCTTATAACAATAGGAAGGAGGAGTGGATATTTGTAGCGAGTTACATTCAATATGAAGTCAATAGATGATAGACGACAGTGAGGATAATCTTGCAGAATCCAAACTTTATCTTCCGTAAATGTTGCGAACTACGAGGTTTACCTGATGCTTGCCTCAATAAATGTGACTTCAACCGTTACACTCGAAACGCGGTGAGTTCAGAGTTATTGATTTACTTCATTATCGTCATTGTATTTACTTTTTATTCTTAAATTAGATGGCGTAGATGTATATAGATAAATTTTTTCCGAACATTTTTACATGTTGACTATTAGCACTCTATTTTCGCACTTTCACCTCACCTGTTCGGCATTACGTGAGTTTCCGGAATGTATTACATAGTTGCCCGCTTCAACCAGTTCCATATTGTCGGGATCTAGTTAGGGAAGGAAAGAGTCCATGCGTGATCCAATCACAACCACTTTCACATATATTCAAATCAAAAATATATACAAAATAACATATTTATTATGATCTGTAGCAAATTTTTTCCACTAGACTTCATCCTACTACAGTATATGAAATGCGAACGATCCATATGTTTATGACCTCTTATGGATACTTCTGACAATAGGAACTCATCAGCTGTTCCCTCTTTTTATTACAAACGTTTTATAGCAAGGAAATACATGACTGATATCCCTGTTCATACACAATTTCTCGAATGATAAAAAATCACCTTATCATTTTTAAAGTAATATCTCTCTTTGATCTACGCATCACTATCGAAAAACCTAACTATACAGACTTGAATTTAAACACATGAGGTGACTAATACAGCTTAGTAACGATTTTCTTTTGCAAATTTGAGGAAATAAACAGCTTTTCACCAAATTTTCTTCTTAAATTCGATGACAACAAATCGGTGACGTTATAGGTGTTCCGATCGATTCAGTCAATAAAACTAGATTGAAATTCATTTAGTTCTCACGTAGTCTTATTGGAGTTCTTTTTGGGCCATTAGACTTCTGGTGTTTTATAATAAACACTTACTAACTTACTAATGAAAACAGCAAGAAAAAAAAGAACGAGGCTTCAACTAATGGATAGAAAAGTTTAACGAATGGTTGCAGTTACAAGCGATGTACTTCAAAATGGACAGTTGTCCAATTGAAGCAACAGCTGATATGCATTTTTGTGCAGCACAAGGTCTCGACCACACAGAGGTATGGTACTACCAAAATACTTGCTACGACAACGTAGACCTGTCGCAGTAATCTATATAATATCAAGAATAGAAGAGAAAATCAAATCGAACAAATTTTAGTGCTGTCAAAGGAATGGAGTGACTACGACGTTAGCTGGATATAAATGCCTCACTTTTTGTGACCAACGACCTAACAGGTAAGCTTGTTTATCTTTCGAGAGAAAACTACCATGTAAGCTAGTGTACTGAAAGAATATTACTCATAAACATTTTTAACTACAGTAGTCAAATATCTAACAGCATTGAGTACCTGGTATATGAAACTCCTCAAAATTCTGTTTTTTTTTGAATACTTTATAGGATTACAAAACTCGACTATTCCTACATTCCATGTTATGAGCGATTTGAACAAATGAAACAGTGCTTCTACAACGAGATTCGGAACAAAACATATGAGTGGTTCCGATTTGAATAAAATGAGGAACTTTTACCTTCCTGATAAAGTATGGTACTCCATCTTTGAATTGTCAATGTGACCAAGTATCGTAATTTGACCCAGCGGTATATTTTATAACGATTAAGAAAAGTTTAATTCGTGTCAACAAAAGAACTTCGTCAAGCCGAATATTTAGTTCATTTCATTCTGTTAAATTGATCGAAATGCACCATTCTATAGATATTTGACAGACTTTAATGACGACAGCAAAAATGAAGTCAAAACAAAGAAATTGCCATAGTTCGAACAACTAAAAAACAGATGGAGGGAGAAAAATTTAACATTGGACATGCTATAATGATAGCATATGAACGGCCACAAAATCTTCACACGAGTTCACATAGCTCATAGCAGTTGATTACAGCTGTGTTAATCATTTTGTATATATCAAAAGCACCGTCTGTCTCATGATACAAATTGATTTCACGACAAAGTTATATTCCTTTAATGTACTGCAAGCTTTGAAATAATTTGCTTGAGACTTCATGAAGAAAAGAAACTCAACACGTAAATTTAAACATCTGTAAAAATGTGACAAAACACTCACTCCACAGTCTGTGAACCAGCAAGAAATGAATTATTCATAAAGCATTTGGTTGACATAATATCTATAGTACTTCAACTTTAACGCTAGTAAGAAATTTGATAAAAATCAACAAAATCAAGACATAAGGATGGAGCTAATCATAGAATTTTACATCAATGATAAACATGAAGCGAGCATGGAGTGAAAGATGAAAAGATACGAAATGATCATCTACCAAACTCACCCGCAAACGTATCACGGAAATTATTTATGTCAATGGAAAACGTGAACAAAAATACAAGCAACTACAGTTGAATTTTAGACATACATCTATCAGGCGGTTTTACCGACTAGTATTAGTAGAAGGAGCATTTTCGTCAGACGGGCGAAGTTCTATTATGTGATCTCTGCTACGACAAACAACAAAGAAGAAGTAAAGAGTAAGCAAAACAAGCAGACCGAGAGCGGTGTTGTCACATAGCTGTGGAAAAGTGTATACGAATCCCCAGATTGCCACGAACTGCCCTAAAAATGAAACAATCAAATACAGAATAAAGTCAACAAATTATTTTTCCTGTAAATCACTTTCTCTAAAATACATATCTTCAGAAAGAAATTACTAGTATATTACAAAAATGTATATACTTAATTGCTGTAGCTAATCATTCTAGCGTTTTATGCTACTATATTCAACATTCTTATTACTGCAAACAATAAATAAAGCAACAACGAGGTATAAGAGCGCAATCAATTTCTTCCCTAGCATTTATGTAGATTGTCAACTTCTATATCGTCCCTAAAAGACACAAGTTTAATTGCAACTCATAAGAGAAATACTGGCAATACCCATCGAAAATTTTTTAAGAGAAATCAATCTTAATCTCGTTTACGACACACATTGACCACAAAAGAATTGACACGTTAACTACAGATGAACGACTTTACAACTTATAACTAAGTGTGCTAAATTAACACTTCTCAAATATGCTCTACAGGAAGAATTTGAATCGTGTCTGTAGAAGTATTATTATGTACGTCATCATGACAGGAGATAATTTTAAAGCTAGAACAAAGAAGTTGCAAAAGTAATACAAAAATTTTCACGCTAATAAGTCTTACGTCTGGTAAAAGTGTAACGAGCTGCGACCTAGTATGACGCGTCACAACGCTAAATATCAACAAACTAATAGATCGTATATCAAGCGAAAACCTAGAAAAACTATAGGAGTGATATCAAACAGGTTATAAAGGCTGATCACCAAGTACAAAAAACTTCGCTGTGAACACGAGTTAGCTCTAAGGATAAGTTCTTAAAACGCAAATTTTTGAAACTTCAACACATATTCGAGCACTAACAACCACGAGAATCTCATTTTCACTTGAACCTACGAATATAACCATAGAAATTTTAAATGTTACGAAGAAATGATGTTTTAGAAATCTATCACTTATCATCAAATATCTTAACTGTAACATTGTTTAGTAATATTCGAGGTTGGATCACACAATTGAGATAGACTTTTTTAGGCTATGAAGCGTGCGATTCTGCCGGAACGCTAGCCTGTTTCTGTATTATATTATCTTTTCAATAAAGCACAGTTTACCAGCTTCGAGTATTGCTAAATAAGGTTACAGTCAAGATATTCAAATAACAAATGTCGAAGTTAAAGGGTAACTGATCTTGGGAGCTATCATCAAATATTTTAAATCTTAATCAGATACTGGAAGCACCGAAAACCTCTAGATAGTGGAAAAAAAGCAAAACTTCAGCTATATTTAACCAACGACATTTCGTGTGTCTTCTAAGTGATAACGAGAAATTCGCGATTTGCGCCAAATATCAAGTTCGATATGATTACGTAGATGATTGAATGGTGAATTCAAATTTCGAGAGCTAAGCAATGTCAAAATCGGATTCCGCGCAATCGCATACTGTACACCATGTAAATTCACATATATCTGATTGTGAGAAAAAGGAAGCTAGTCCATCATTAAAAAGATGACCAAAAGTCATATCATTGAAGCTAGGCCTGACAAACCCATCCCAACAAATATTTGATCGCACATATATCAAAACAATAGTAATAACTGCAGAATTTCGAACAATACTATTAATATTAACAACAGAGCCACAACCAGTAAAATCACCAAAATTATTGTAACAATATTTGTAGAATAAAACTATAAGTGTACAAACAGAATCTGCGATCGAATCGAAAACTACTAGAATAAATCTTAGATTAATGCAACATGCAGGTTATAAAACATCCGTCACAAAAACTCTACTTATTAAATTATTTCGTTCGTGTTCATAAGTAATGATTGTGATCAAAGAACTAACGAAATTGAGAAACCAAAACCTTGAAAACTTTAGAACAAACAATTTCACTTCTAATTAATGGAAATATATTACTGATTCAAATACCTGCAAATATCCATAACAGATAATCCCCAAGACACAATCTTTGTGGTGAAGGCATTGCGGCCGCATCAGCTGCGCGATCTAAAGGCGATATATTGACGTCCTCAGTGTTCCCCAATACCGAATTAAAAAGCCTTAAATAAAATAAATACTAAATTATAGTGAAGAATATCAACACAGTGTTTTCCAGTTAAAACAGCGAAAAACATTCAATTGTGGATAAATTTTTAGTAAGGTATTCAAACAACAATCATTAAGAAAAGGCAACAAAGTGATTTGTACGCAAAATTAATATTTTAAAATATTACAAATTATATACCTGCGATATGTGCGTCTGATTAGTCCAGGTTGTTCATGTACCTGGATCTCGGATTGCCGATCAAATAGAAAGCGCGCAATAGCATCAAGAGGAGCGCCAATGAGAGGGAAGCGGTAAGTGTACAACAACAGTCCTACAGCCCAACGAGGGTAATGAGATTCTGAATTTGTTTCTAAGCCAGACGAAAAATCTACTTTCCGCAACAAACAATGCTTCAAAACACACCATGTCGATTATTTACAGTTGGGGAGGAACTATGGCTGGTGCGTGGAACATCCCGTCTTAGACCGGATGAAGCTGCAGATGCTTGCGAAGATGATTGTCCCTTAAATTTAGAATGGACTTTGAAATGAAAACAAAAGAAGAAATAAGGACAGACCTGAGTGGAATATGGCGTATTGCTAACGTGGCAGTGTACTACACAACCATCACGAAGTCCGTATGAAGCCAAAGTTCTTGAATCTTCTCTGAGTAACTGGCCTAAAAATCTGACTAAGAAGCTTTGAACGGATTTTCAAAATACGAGCTTTTTGTCACTGCATATAGAGCTTCAACAATTTCGCCTGAACAATTATTTATGGAATGATCAACAGAGCACTAGTGAAGAGCGCTGCATCAGGTGTAGATAAGATAAGATACTTGTTGGCGTTGATCAATCCCTTGTGGTGGGATGCGCCCCAGCATTCATGTTCAACGTGATATCGTGGAGGTGGTTGAATGCGTGCCTGGTCTATACAATGACTTGAGTTGACCACTCTTCACCAAGTCAGTGCCAGTTACCTTACCCAGACTCCTCTGGTACCAATGTACCGACCCCGGAGGGATGGCGGGCTTGGTAGGCCTGGGGGGCGGCCACGAACTGATTCGGGCCGGCGTGTCACTGCGGCACCTCCACCACTGAGCCACTGCGCCCCCTCCAAAACCAATATTCATGAAAAATACCATCAAGAAAATAGTAGGAAGAAAAAATGGTAAAAAAAAACACCCATAAGCAAACCTTGATAGATCAATCGAATAACTCGCCCT
>KN716641.1:69286-83300 GCA_000816705.1 Dictyocaulus viviparus
GCATGTTTTATTAAATCATATTTCTCACAGGAAACATTAAATTCGCGATCAATCAAATATTATGCTAGATCATTGGGTGTACAAAGGGAGGCTTTAAAAATATTTTGTTTTCAGTTTTAAAAATCCCAGCATAATCGTACGTAATGTATTAAGTTTAAGAAAAGTAACAGAGATGTAACGGTGATACCCAAGTATACTGCAAATTGAAATGGATTTGATACGTTACAATATGCGTGCTGTCTATTCAATGGAATATCATCACTTATCATCAATATCATGGAATCACTTTCTTCAAATCAGTAAAGAAATATGGTAAAGGTATGTGTGCACGTGTGTATAATGAAGCCTCATAGCTTAGTATAGATACACTTTCTACCATAACGAAAACGAATAAGAAAACTGCAGCACAAACACGGATTAGCTGCAATGAAGATTGGTAGTTCTCATAGTGATTTGATATGATGCAATACAAGTTTCATACAGAAGTTCTATATCCCACTTCATGAAAAAATGCATTCGACACGTCGCGCATCGTGAGAGCGTTACGAAATCTTAAAATGATTTAAGATAATATCAGACAAGATATGCATTGGCGGTGACCAATCGCGGGACGCGCCTAAGCAATAGTTTTCAACGTGATATCGTGGAGGTGGTTTAATGCCAACCAGGTGGTCTATTCAACGACACGAGTTCACCACTCTTCACCAATTCACTGCTAGTTATCTTGCTCAGATTTCTCTGTTATCAATTTACCGATCCCGGAAGGATTGCAGTTTGGTGGAACAGATGGCTACAAATTGATTCGAGCCTACGTGTCACTGTGACACCACCACTACGCCACTAACCCTCCTAAATGACACAGAATTCGAAAAGTACGAGTTTTGTTCGAAGAATTCTGAAATGGGAGAACAATACAACAAAACTAAAGCCAATCACTTCTGACCAAAACCTCACGATCACTACGAAATTGTAAGAATGTACCACAGTGGTTCGCAGCTCAAACTAGTGCACACTATAAGATCTACTATCTCCCGCATTCCATAAGATTTACTATTTCCCGCGCTTGATAATTTGATAATAGAATAATATGGGAATATAAGCAGCATTGAATTAGCAAACACTGATCACTTGAGAATCCACTTCAAACATCTCAACGACACAACGATGAAAGCAAATGCGTACCCTCATTTGACAGGGATTCATGAGTTCCTCACTGTGACATGATGTTACTTGAATCATCTATTCCTACTATCAGTGTAGACCTCAGCATATCCATTCGTTACTCTCCTGCGCAATTGTCATCCATAGAAGTAGACTTTATTAAGCATAATGAAATACGCGTAGCTCATTCAACCACCTTAGATTTGTATCCAACTGTCAATGCAGATAGTTGACGCTAGCAAAGAACACGCCGCCCATCCTTCAAATGATTGTTCTAGAGAGTGCACTACACAGCTCTTTCATCCACTTATTCCTCTTGTTATATGCCCAGTCAGCCTGTGTTTCGTTACCTATGTACATTTTTCTAGATCACGATAAGAATATGTATCTCAAAAATGTTAACTACACACTCCCACTGTACATTGTAGATGCTGTCTAAAATTTCAGAAAACACCGTTTACAGCACAGTGGATGATGAGCAATTCTTTTCATGTGGTTGAAATGTCGCGCTTATAAAATAGAATAATACTAGGAAGAATGTTAAATCGAAGAAGCGAGTGCGGTGTTTCGTATGTCAGCCGGTCGGTAGCTCTCTCAAAGGCCTGAATGCGACCCATGCTGTATTAATTATATGACCAAGGTACGACTCGCAATGGTCCTCTCTGCTTCCTTGTAACTTCTTGAAAAATAATTAACGATGAAAAATCAAGAAAATATTAACGATGCATTTCAAAGTCAACCAAAAACTTTGAGATCCATTACAACGTGGCCGTAAACAACTTGACTTGACACCATGGTATTTTTTTCGGAAGAAATCTCCTATAAGTGATGAAAAAAATTGAAGAAAAGCTAAATTTTCATGTCACAATTCCCAAAACCACTCAGTTAGTGATCGTATGTAGAACAGGTCCACACCTTGGCCAACTACAGCTGATAGGACTGTAATCGTTTCGACTCTGTCAAACGCATATTTGAAGAGGATAATTGTTAGAATAAAGAGCATATTGTACTCTCAAAAAACAGCGATAAAATTGTGCAACGTTTGGATGTGATCCGTGCAGCAACCTTTTTCAGATAGTGCTTACGTAATTGACTGATCACATCCTCATCGAAGACCTTCGCTATACAAAAGGATAACTTTTGTGACCAGCTCGTAGTGCATTTACCACTTTGGACAGTGCAAAGTAGTCCACTGGTTTTTGATCTTCACTTTCTGAAGGCAAGATGTAATATGAGTTGCGAAGAGAATTTTTTGACACTATGAAATCGCTCGAAAAAAATGAATTGATGGAAAATTTAACATTTACAACGTATTTGAAACTCGCTATAAAAAATACAGGCAATCTTTCTGTTTTCCGCAACATTATTTCATATCTTCGAAATAATAATGAGCTCATTGCTTTGCTAAACCACAGTTATGTTCTCAATGGTGATAAGAAACTACAACAATCTTCTTCGTCTCACAATTCATACCAAACATTACTGTTTTTGTATTACATGCCAATACATACTAACAATGATTCGAAAAAAAGAAAAGTTATCGTTGGGAAAGCACCCAAATGGATAACAGCGTAATGCAAATACCTTATGCATACATCTACAAGTTATATGACCAAAATGAGAATAGTATTTACGAGCACTATTACTAGAATTCATTGAAATGAAATGAAAGAGGAAATGAAATTGACTAGCATGAATTATAAACATGAGTTATATCTATGAAGACACGCTTGAATGTGTTTCATTTTCGAAATAGACTTTAACTAAGCTATCCACCATTTTAAGTCATGTAAAAAAAAACAACTAAAACATTAAATTCATAGATAGAAGAAATCACAAACGAACATTCATGAGCAGCCATCAATAGAGGTAATGAATTTCAAATATTTTCTATTCCATACCATTGAGCGAGTCAGCATGTTAAGACAAATTGAATTAGAAAACTGAGATCGTCGTCGTAAAAAATAGAACAATCTCCTTAGCTAATGATGCAGGAAACCAATGAATAACAAGAGTGAGTCATGATATCCACGCATTAAATCATGCTAAATCAAGATAGCACAAGCTAGATTTGGCAGTGATCAACCCTTGTTGCCGAATGCGTCTACTTATTCGCGTTCAACGTGATGGTTGAATGCGAGCTTGATCCATACAGTCACTTGACTGTTTGTCAGTAATAATGCATTGAGTGACTTAATACACCACAACAAGTCAGTGATGTTTATTTAACGCAGATTCCTCTTGTAAGAAGTTGCCGATATACAACCTGATTTAAGCCTGAGTGTTACTGAAGAATCTCCACTACTGCACCACGCCACCTCACCAAGCTATATTAATGATATAAAATAATGCGTTGTTAAATGACTTGTCTATTTACAATACAACTAATCTCTATATGCGTTAAAATACACTTTTACTAAAAAAGCAAAACAGACTGGACAAACCATTTAATCTGATATTTATAACACTGCAATAATTTAGTATATATACGGTTAACAATTAGCAAACAGTCAAACCTCCAATGGATTTAGATTCTTGAGGCCAATAACAACTAGTTCATTATTCTTCGCTTTATCGGCCTGTGATCCTGCCACAACATAGCAATCCAACGGAAAATCTAGTTTCGGATTGTCTTCCTTTAATATATCAAATGAAAGGCAGGGCCACCCTGAATACACCATGCTGAGACTCCGTGCTAATGACAAATCGGAAAGAATTCAAATTCCAACATACAATGCACAGTACGACACAACGGAATATAAAACAAACATTCTACCAATGTATTAAAACATTTAAATTAGGTAGGTTTCCGGAATTATTTAAATGAAAGTCAACATGGATAAATTAAGAATTACTACAACAAAACTTCATAGAAAACAGCAGTGGGTACGATAGAATACAGTAATTGTAACGTGGCCAGCCTTTACAAGTTATTTGAAATATGCCTACTGTGCTAATCCAAAAAGAAATATCACATGTAATTATAATTGACGCTATTGAGAAAGATTTACTTTTAAACGTCCAGTTACAAAGCCACTAGATAACATTTATGGTAGAAAACTGAACAACTACTACAAACAAAATACCGACCTTCATGAACTCAAGAATAAACTAACTAGTTTCAAAAGAATAGAAAATCTTATACGCTTCTGGATCAAAATCTAATTGTTCGCCATTTTTCAACTCTCGACTCACTCCCGGGATATAAACCTTAAAAATGATCTATCTATCAAAGTCTATTTTCAAAAAATATAAAGATCCTACTTCATGATTTCGACATGATAAGATAATAATATACGTAAAAACACAATGCTAGCTAACCGTATCTTAGACAATATAGACACATTCTTTCAATATTTAATTAACACACCTGCTTTTCTGTTTCAGTTGAAGTTTCACTCCGTTCCATATCCATGTCCATTATATAATTACCATGACTCTGCACAATGTTGTTATCCATAGCGATATATCTTCATGAAAGTTTTTTATGTTTATAAAAATAAATAAAAAATTGTTGGAAAGAAAACATTTGTATCGAAAGAATACACGTTTGCATTGAAAAAAGAAGAATAGTAAAAATACGTAACAAAATGTTATTTAGTGCAAATCCATAGTGGAGCTGCCGACATAATAAATGTTGACGTCGGACAAAAGGTCGCAATGTTTTGAGTGCTTATTTCTAACCTTACGACAAGGTAAAAATGCGTGCTTGCCAATAGCTAGAAGATTTTTGGTTGGTCGCTATGTGTTCTTTTTTTGATACCAATCTTAGTCGTGATGTTTTATTCTCTTCTCTAGAACTGGAGCTTATGTTTTCTCTATTTTATGGTAGATTGTGTTGCGATTGTCGGAACATTATTGAAAAGTCAGCGATTAAATCATGCGATAGTCTTTAATGTGGGTGTATTTCAAGAAAGCAATGAAATTAGAAATCATAGTTATAGTTGCATCTCCAAACACGAGTCTTATTATATTGGATATGATGTATGAATTTGGAGCCAGATTTTCTACTTATAATTTATAGTATATGAACATATCTTGAAAATCTACTATGAATCATAATTTGAATGAATCATTTGAAATTTATGCACGAATTGAAAGTTTCATATGTCTAATGCAGTTGTTTTGCTACTTATATAGCTTAATCGGCTATCCTTTAACCTCGGCAATTGTAAATTGAATAACTTGACTGTAACCTTGTTTAGCAATACTCGAGGTTAGTAAGCAGTGCTTCATTGAAAAGACAATACAACACAGAAACAGGCATGATTACCTTGATTACCATGACAGCTATAAACAAGATACATACCTCACAAAATTCGGTTTTATTCTGGCAGACTTCTTATATGACATTGAACAGATTCACACTGTGATGTGTTATAGATATAAACCGAGCTTCATTCACATGTTTGTACTATACTTTGGTGTAGGTTGCTGTATATTGATATAGTCGATTATGCTTCTAGATTCTTTTTTTCTGGGCTTGTTTTGTACTGGTATAAGAAACATAGATTTTATGTTGATAGATTAACATTAATATAACATTCTCATTTACCTTACTTGCAATAACAATCTGTAAGCTACTTGGTTTTTGTTTCCAAGGTAGTCGTTTCACTATACAGTTTTCTATTCCTCTACTGGGAATTTTGTTTCGTATACAACACCTTTCAAACTAACACCAATATTTCATTAAAATCTAGCTGACTGTGTTCTAGAATGGCAACGGTTGTATCCCAGGTAGCTGTAAATCAAGAAAAGCCTGTTGATAGAGAAAAGGTATTTGTGCAGTTTAGTTTTTTTTTATCTAACAGAGTATAGCGATCCTTTTTTAGACATGTCCACTACTTTTGCGAGTTTTCTGTGCAAATGGTCGTCATAATCCAATTTCTGACTACATGAGAGGAGGTGTTCCAGCCAACGAGCTCCAGATGTATACCTGGTAACTTCAACAGATTAAGCGTAAATTTGTTGTTTGTACTATGAATTATAGATTTGGTGTTTGTATTGTGATTTATGAATTGTTTTATGATACATATGATTTGTGCTTACTAAAGGATGGATTGTACTCTTCGCGAATTAACCTCTCTCATAAAAGAAGTAAACCCAGATGCTCGTCGGCGAGGAACTACGTTTGATTTTTCGATAGGTGCTTATGTTTAAATTCAAAAATATTTAGTTACAATCTTAACATTTTTATTTAATCTTGATTTATATATTCATATCTTTCTCCAATATGATCTTGCTTGATTTACTATTTACGAAATTTCATTGTCTTTTTGTTTTAGAGGTAGTTTATGAAAGAAAGCTGCTGTAAGTTTCACTTTAGTTATTTTAACATTCATAGTGCAATAGTTTTTCAGTAGCACCTGACAGAATGAATAATCGATATACAATTCGCGACATAGGAAACACTATGAATGGTCAAAGAGGCGTTGACGATGGCAAATCGGTAATTTCCACCACATAGTTAGCTTTTTTTCCATCTTTTCTAGGCTATGTTTTCCGCGCATGATTTGTAAAACAAATTTAGTTGGCAATGTGCAAGTTCGAAATTGGAGATTTTATTGACGTGGCTATCACAATGCCTGGAGTTGGCCCAGCATCAGTGAGAAGGTGGGGTACATTCATGGAGGAAAATACTTAGTAATAATTGGAATATGGAATATTGCATTCATAAAGGTACGGAACGTACGGTGGTAGCATCAGGCGTAATGGTGATGATTTTGATCGTGACAGAAGAAGATTTAGTCCTGTGAGGGACAGGTACTAAAGGACATCAATATTCGGCTTTACTACTACCCAACAGTTGTAATGATTCTTGTTCTCTTGTTATTATTTGTAATTTCTGTTAATGTATTACTGCCCACTGTCATTTTGAAATGATCCTTGTCGCTATTTGACACATTATTATTGTTGTTTCCGTAATAAACAAGTGATGTAAACAGTGCGCTTGATTTGAAATCTGTACAACAGCAATTTCTGAATTCATTTTATGACATTTTATTCAACAACACAAAACTAGCACCAAAAGTTTTTTCCAACATGAAGGTCATAGACTATATGCGTCAAACATATAAATGCTAGATCACAGTAATAAACTAGCTGAACACCTTGAGTTTTCGAGAATATTCTAATGAGTGTTGGCATTCAAATGATATTTTGCCCGACGCACTACGTCTTAAGAAAAATGAGTACAAAAGACCAGATTAAACATAAAAGTGGGAATTCGTAATAGACATACAAACAAAATCCTACAATGAGCATTATTTAGAAACACAACGGTACAATGTAAGTACATTTTGTTAGAAGGATAATAATAACAATGTAGGCTTCATAATAAAAGTATCCATTAAATGGTTAACTGCAGCTTGTAAACAAAAGAACAACAAACAAGGGGCGTCATCCCTAGACAGATCACTATCCATCTAAACAGCCATTAGGTAGTTGTACTGCGCTTTATAGAATGCAACAAGGTGTTGTTAAGACTGAAGTAAAGGCAAAAAGAAGCATGAACATTCGTTGTTAGTTGAACTGCATTTGTAAAATTCTTTCAAATAGCGATTTAAAATAGAAACAAATATTTTCTACACAGGGAGAAAATATGTGCATACTTAAAAGATAGAGAGAAGTATTCCTTGCAAGATAATACGTCTATTCTGTGTTTTCAACTATTTTACTTAACCGTGATCAATTCTTGCTTCTTTATGCTGTCGGTTTGTATTTCCGATTGTGTCTATACCTTCGTTAAATGCACTAGCAGAAAACTAGTAGTTTGAAAAAGCTATTTCAAATTGCTCTTAACAGCTCTTCTAGTTAAACAGCCACATCTCACCAAGAATAGAAATTTAGCATATGTATGGCGCCTTCGTCCCATAGGTAGAAATTCCAGAAATTCCCTATACTGATGTACTCAGCAAACCTATAACGACTAGCATTATTGTCTTATCATTAAAAATAGTGCATTAGAATCAAAAAATGAAATTGAAATGATAATTGAAATAAAAAAAGACAAAAATAAAAAAAAACAAAGATCTTTAACTCAACAATGGTCCAGAAATTCGAAACAGCGTGAAGAAGTTTATGGATCTTGATATAACTCGTATTACGTTCCTATTTATTACCACTGCAGTCCTTGTACAATACTCCTATCTACTACATGGTATTCAGTAAGCAACAGTTTCTTCCAATCAGGATTTAATGCAGACCATTCGGCAGCTATTTTGCTGGAAATTTATTCTCCTTTATGCATCCAAATTATTATCAGCGACCTTATTTTCTGGAATTACCTATATAACATCTGAAAAAGAAAGCAACAATAAAATCTCTATGAGCTTATTATCATGTTTCACAAAAAAAATCGTTTGCTTACGAAATACTATAGAACTATCGTGCTCCTCCTTATTACATAATGGGCTACTCACTGTCAATTCTCAGATTAATATAGTCATAGACAAAGACTATATGTGTTCACTCAAGTCAAACAATCACTGTTGTTATTACAAGTTGTCTACTTAATGAAGTATTTTTTAAGTGGCCTTAGCTACCGTATTTCTTCAGTAGCGCTGTTCCTAATTAAAGAATACATTTCTTCGACGCTTTTCAACACTTGATCTCTTTTCTCAGCACTTTCTGCACGTATTTGAGCACCACCGTTGCCACAGCCTAAATTTCATTGAAAGACGTCAGTAAAATATCCACTATATAATTATTGACTTGGTGTTCTTCATAATGTATAGAACTGACCAGCGGGGCATGCCATAACTTCAATGTAATTATATGTTGCTTTACCATTTTTCATTTTTCGAACTAAGTTTTGAATGTTTCGAAAACCATAGATGCGAGCAACTTGCAAAACTATGTTTCCATCTTGAAGCACAGATATCACATCATGATTTTGGTCCCTATAATAAAAAACTTGTAGTTTGAAACACCACTTGATCTCTTCCATAATTCATGGGCGTTTCCACTTACACTTTCGCTTCTGTGACTTCACCACCATGTTCATTTACGTATCTTGTTACAATTGCAGTTGCAAAACCTCCAGACGTTCCTCCTTCATTTCCATAAAGTACTCCTGAAGGAACACAATCATAACATATATTAACGTCAATGCTGCCATTTTCAATACATAAAACGTTACAAAATATGCATTAGTCACGCGCATATGTTTGGACTCATTGCAAACTTTGCTAACCGAGATAAAAGGCATTACTCATGTATACGATGGATTAGATCATTGGGAAATAGTATTTGCCAAAATCATTCAGATCAAATTTAGGTGTTATGTGACTATCTAAGGCACAATTTCTGTTCTGGAAAATTCTACTAGTAAGTTTCATGTTTGAAGAATACTTTCATACCATTATACTTTTCTTTTTTTTAAATAGACTATGAGTAATAATGCATTGAGTGACTTAATACACCTTTCATCAGTAAAATAGAAACCATCAGAATAGTCACGGAGGTAATGATACCAACTTCCATTCTTACCTCTAGAAAAGTCGCCTAACCATCCTTCTTCTTTAACATCAACAATGTTCTCGACACTGTCAAGCAATCCATCAACCTCAACTAAAAATTAAGAAAACAAAGCGTTGAGACTTTTTTTTTGTTTGCAAGATGCCAACTAATCAACATTTAAATAAATTAAATGGTTTTGTCTATCGTAAGGAGATTCAATCGTTTCATTTTGCAAAAAAAAGAAGCTACCTGTGCTTATGACACAATCAGTTTCACGAACATTTGTCCCAGGCACGAAAAAATCGTTACGCGCTGCTTCAAGTTTTTTGTCGAAACATGGCATAACAGCTGCGTGATATATCGAAATCACAGGTATTCGGAAACGACGAGAAAGAAAGTCCTTCACTAGTGCTCCGTGTATCGCTTGTGGAGATCTGCATCATAAATTAACATAATTGAATATTGCCAAAAATACAAAGGCCTGAAAGTAAATAAATAATATGACTACTACTTATGAAGGAACATATATAAGAAAGTGTTGCAACTCACCTAACACTACTAAGATAAGGTAACAAAAACCCATGATGGCTTTTCTCTGCGTAACACACAAAGCCTGGGCACGCAGAGACTAAGATGGGACGCAACGTCTTAGACATCAATTCTTCATACGTTTCATCAAAACACAAAGCACGACCGAGAGAGGAGTCGATAACAAAGTGTACTCCTTCAAAATGCTTTGAAAAAATCATGCGATTTGGACTATGAACTCCAAATAGTAATAAGTGAAAGCCACATCTTAACCATACAAACCACCACTCATACCTTTAGAAATAAAATATGAAGCAATTAACTTTGCTGCTTGAGACACACTCAAACTACGTTTTACAGCTATCGAGCATACACTTTGAGGAGAAATAGTGACAACGCATAGCTGCTTACCAGATATTCCATCTAGAAACCTAAAATTACCTTGCTGTATTCTGTCGTGTGAAATTTCCATTGTCTAAACATGAAAAATAAAGCTTTCTCGTATATGAACATGGTAACACACGAGATATAAATAAAACAAAAAGATTGTTTTTCAAGCCAGACAAACACCAGCTAGTTGAACAAAACTTAAATAAGGAGAACCTTGTTATGGATTGCTCTTCGACTAGAACAGTTTCTGCACTTGTAATGCAACCGCTACATGCTAGACAGTCGTTAAGTGAGATCTTTACGACACCCTAAAACTACTTTAATGAAGAATTAAACTAAAAGTATACAAATGCCCCTAGGGATTTCAAGTGTAATCTACAGAATTTCAGTAAGAATAAAATTAAGTCTAAACACACTAGTAAGGAATATTTAAAGACCACTAACCATAAGGCAAGACAGAAATTCGCATTAACATGAAATTTATTTTATCACACCAATACTCTATAGACGCAATTGTTCAAATGATATACTCTCCCAGCAAATTTACTATTCAAATTATCTGCTTGATAAACTACCCTTGAAAGGAAGAAAAAAATCTTTAATTAAAAGCCAGTCGAAAATAGTTCCATCAAATACTTCGTTCTGGCAACATGCCTTTAATCTATGAAAATCACTATATTTTGTATAATGCAAACAAAATTTCTCTGAAAACGTCTCTACTCAGAATTCTTGAGAAAAAAAGAAAGCGAGACAATGGCAGCCGTTCTGTATTTCAGAGAGTGATGGCGTTTTAAAAGAACGAATGCACAAAATTGGAGAATCAACCAACACAAAAATCGGTGATGAAAGGTAAATTGGTCATTTTACACAAGAAAAAATTGGGCATTAGCAACATACGATAACCACGGTTTATGGACAGAATGCCAAACTCTCGATACAGATAAATAACAAGACATATGAATGACAAGATTATCAGAATACAATCTTAAGCTTATTTTCGGTGTGTCCCATGCTTACAACTTTTTGTCTGCAAAAAAAACTTTATAACAGCCGCACCACACCTGACTCGTCCTAGGTTTTGCTGAGATTTTACTTCTGACTGCAACTAGAGGTTCTTCCACATGTGTTTGAAAAGGGATAACGCATTTCTGCAAACCATTCGTTGATTATGAAAAACTGAATAGGAACATCAGCCTAATAATTCTTCTGTTTTCATAGAGAACTCAACATGAATCGTAATTCACCGCCATATTCCACATATAAAGAAGGCCTAAAAGGAAGTTCTGTTACTTTTTAGAATATTGCCAAACGCAAATTCTTATAAGCTTCGTAACTTTTATTAACTTATATGACTGCTACTACTATTAACGAATTCACACCAGCGTGAGCGCATCTTGCATATCAATATATTATTTATGTTTCTGAAGATATGCATATTTTTTGAAAGAAGTTTCATACTTTGATGCTAGCATATGAAACAGTGCTTGTTCAATATATTCTTGCTTTCTAGATTTTTTCGCCTTCCAAAAAAGTCTTAAGGATAAAAACACGTGGTTGTTGGAAGGTGCTAATTGTGGGGAATATGATGGATGACATAGAAATTGCCAGCAGAGTGCTGCAATTTTTTGAAGTCGCCAAAGCAGCATTTGGCTTGCCATTATCATGATGCAGTGTGATATGCTTCCCATATAACAACGCCCGACCTCTTTTTTGGAGTGTTGTCCTTAAATTATCTAATTGCTGAAAATACCTCTCCAAATTAAGTTTCCTCTCGATATTAGAAGCGTTCCTTGATGTACTGATACCCAAATATTCCACCATATATACAACATTCTCTTAAACATAGTCAAATTTGCTTTAAAAGTGGACGAGCTACTTTTCCGGGTGAGCAACATGCCCTTTTACTTACGATGTTTTCGAAGGTGACTAACTCTTGTTCAGGAAGGGCTCGATTGTGCATTTGAGAACTCGAACATCTAAATTTTGATTTGCTTCGCGCCTAGCTTTAATATTTCCACACGAACCCCACCTACCAAATGTGGTCGGAAATGGTTTGTCGAGCTAATTTAAGCTTTTCCGCGATCTCCGGTATCGTCAGGAAAGGATCTTGCTCCTACTCGGTATTAGCAGCATCGCCTTCGATCAAGGATAGTCTACGGTCAAAATGAGCCGTAAAAAAATCAAAATCAATCAATCATATGCCGCAACGGTAGAGAAAATAACTGCATGAGATCAGGCATCGGTTATCTAATCCATTGCAAAGCGTTAGAGAAAATGTATTGGCTGAAGAGGTAGGCCACTCTGTGTCCGCATAAAAGAGCACCTAGTAGGAAAAGTGAAATCGAAGTCAAATACTCCTGTAGGTAAAAGTATACGCAGGTTACAGATACATAATGGAGAGGATTTTGAAGTAGAAGTCAAAGTACTCGCTTACTAACAGAAGATCTCGGCGCGGGAAATCATTGAGGCAATCTGGATAAATTCCATGACCCCCAATTACGGATGGAAGAAAATGCCTCGAGATCACACTTAATATAACAGAGTATATAAGAGTGTAGTTTGATAACAGAGGCACATTTGTCTGTTCATGTGAGTCCCACGTGATACTCTTCTTCAATACAAAGTAGAAGATTCAAACCTAGCGGTACGCCATAAGTCTATTATCTTATGGTTTGATAATTATCTCTGTTAAGTAACGAAAGTATTTGGATGGCGAGATTGTGAATAGCCTACCTCTCTAGGTTCTTAAGAAGGAGAAACCGTCAAAACGTTAGGTATTTCAATATAGTATTTTTAAAAACCTCGTGTTAGCTCAGGGAAAGAATAGCGAAAATCGACTGTTCGACTGTTTTCCGGACTATCTTCTGCATGTTGTATCAGAAAGAGTACCTTCTCTAAACATTTTCAATAAGTTTCTATATGCTTCGGTAACACTTCATCCTTATTCGAAATTCGTATTAATTCCGTACAACGGGATACATGGACTTTACCATTACCTAGTACATCACCACTTCACACTTGAAATTAACGTGAATTAGTTCTGTTTTCATTAATTTGCCACTTTACGTATACATAGAGCGGTAGAAATAGCTGAACAAGCGCCAAACAAATGTGTTTACTTGCCAGAAATTGTTCTCATAGAAACAGACGGCGTCCCGGCAAGCCTGATAGTTTAAGACAAAGTACACTTTTTTATTATTTGGGATAAACCAATAATAACAAAAAATATAATAACAATAACCAATAACAAAAAATGTCAACCCGAGCCAAAAATTTTTTTTTATATTTCCAAAAATTTGGAAATATAGTGCTATGCGTTATTAGCTCAGGAGCATATGATAATAATGCAATGTGAAGAATCATGCAACACTAGGGAAAATTGTATATATGAGAGGAAACACCATGGTGAGTACATTCAAAAGAAACCTACCACACTTGGAGCTATAAAATCAGAGACATTTGTTATACGAACACT
>KN716642.1:4336-34832 GCA_000816705.1 Dictyocaulus viviparus
TCTCTGGTATCAATTTACCGACCCCGGAGGGATGGTGGGCTTGGTAGGCCTGGGGGGCGGCCGCGAACTGTTTCGGGCCGGCGTGTCACTGCGGCACCTCCACCACTGAGCCACTGCGCCCCTATTGATAATATAGTGCTAAATAAACGACTGAAACAAACAACTGGTGAAATTGCTCAATCAACAATACATAATAAATAATCAGATATTCAATATTTGAATGACGGAGCATCGATGAAAAACAGATCAAAGCACAGTAGACCAAATTATATGTTAACAAACAAGACGGTCGGACTCACGTCTTCTCCTTCAGTTTTTTTATGTTCTTCTTTCTCTTGCTCTTGAGGAAATTTTATTTGTTCAAGTTGCGTCTGAAAACGAATGTCAGATTTCATAAAACAAACTTAGATTACCGGAAAAAACCTGGGTTTCTTCCACTGGTTTTTCATCTTCTAGTATACAGGACTGAATCACTTTATCCTTCAAAAGCCTCTGGATTACATCGGAATGCCGCGACTCAACAAAATATCGATTATGCTTCAATACTAGTTTCACTTTACCATAGCTCAAAGTGCACATCTGTAAATAATCCTGTCATTTTTCATTAATAGTACTTGAAAAATATAGCTCAGATCTCTAACTTAATAGAGCACATCCTGACTGAAAAAATAACCTTAATGAATTCAATAATGCCTTTTGGTAAAGCACTTTTACTCAATCTTTCCAAATACTCAATTATGTCGTTCGTCTGAAGACCAACTGACACTGCAGCATATAAGGAATAGGCCGTCAGCTGGTACTCATGTATATGTTCAGGACGACACACAGGCTAAAATGAATATACAAAGAACCCACCAATGTGCACTAAAAAAGAGCTCTGGCCTCTTTGTACATACGCTTTGCTTACCTCAGAAATAGCTATTAAAAAATCTCGAGCATGCTTGTACACAGGACTGAATGACTCGAGGAATATATGGCCATCTGGTGCCACCCATAACGGACGAGAAGCATGATCGGCATAAAAAGAAAGAATAATACTAAGCAAATATTACTGGATATCTATAATCAGTAAATGGAAACTGTACCTATTATCACTTTCCTACTGAATAAAAAAGGCAACTATTGCATAATACAAAAAAATCATTCGAGAAACTTGTTTCTTAGTTTGAGCAACAAACCAAAAATATGAAGAAAATTTCGCAACAGACGATAGCTACTTTACCCTTCCGGAAAAAAAATGTTACAGTATTATAGATCTACGATCGTCATCAATGAATGTCCATATTGACTATAATAAGGCGAGCCGAAACAAAAATTTCGCGCAGTATTTTCTATATACGAGCTTTATGGTGTATAATGAGACAAAACGAATGACGCACAAAACGTATTGATGTGGTATCAAGCAGAATCTCAAAAAATTTCGAAAATTTTTCCAATAAAGAGAGCGCGACTTAAACATTCAAAAGGTTGTGTTAAATGACGCGTACAAAGAAAATTGAAATAATCTATCTATGACATTTAAGAAATTGTCTCTACCATTCATAATGAAGACAGTCAATTTACAAATACATTAAATATTATCAATCTTCCTGACGAAAAATAGAGCAACAGCGCAGAACCTTGAGAGGCATTTCGGAGCGGTAATCCTTGCCACCAAACTCATCAACCAGAACCGAAGCATTTTCACCATTAAGGTTATGGGATGCTGCTCGTGGAACTTGCAAGAAAATAATATAATTAATAAAAATACCACCGCCAATTCTAGAATAACAGGAGTAAAAAAGTTGAGAATTAACTACGCTAGAAGTAACGTACCAGGTGCAGACACCTCTTTTTCAACCTGCTTATCGGCTGCACTATTTGATAAAGCATCCACCGAATTAAACTCAGAATTGTATGTTTCCCACCGGCCTCTTCGTTTCCGCTCACGCCTTGCCATCGAAGTTTAGTAAAATAAATCTCACAAACACCAACTGCCAATATATTCGTGAAATTCCAGTTATTTCAGGATAGTACCACAGAAACTGAAGCCACGAAAACTGCCTAATTCAGTAGTTTCCCGATAAAGTAAAGGAACAAGCTATCTTCCTGGAACTAAACGCTAATCATCCATGAAAAATGTTGCAATAATGCTACTCGCTGTCACTGTATTCGCAAATATATCATAGTAAACTAACCAAGAATGAAAGAATTTTCATATATTAGTTTATGTAAATAAAGGACAAATACACCAAATTTATTGCATGAGCTAATCCGCTTGAAAACTTTATTTACATATAAATGAACATATTTTTAAAAAACACAGTAACCGCGAGGTTTGTCCGAGATTCCGAAACCAGTTTAATGGGATTATGCGAGAGATTTTGGCATCAGTTAAAATAATGTACAAATTCCGTATGAGAAAGACATGTAATGATTTCAAGAAATATTGGCACAATTCATATATAGCATGTTCTTAAAAACTATACTACGACATTGGAAAAGTAAAAATAAGTTGTAGATTAAGGGATTTCATACACAATGAAAAGTCCGAACTACAAGAAAAAAAAAAGCACCATCCACAAGAACACGAACGTGTCAGCCTATTCTCAATAGAAGAAAGACCTATTCTTGAGGCTGCGAATTTCCACTAGTTGAAATCTCGGACAGTGGAGATTTGCTTTTTGAAGGAGTGTGGTCTACACGCCATCCCATCTGTTTCCCTGTTGTATACAACGAAGTTAGCACACTATCCAGCGTTCCTGAAAGATGCTTTCAAATTTAATTTACACAAAAAAACAGTGAATCATTGAACAACATATCTAAGTAACCACAAATGAACTGCATTTGAACATTCAAATGCATTCCCACATTTTCATGACATTTGCTTCACAGTACCTAGCAGAGAATGTCTGCGAATTAACTTCACTATTTACACAGAATGAGTTAAATCTCTTCCTAAAAACTCCAGCTCTGGGTAAGTTTATATTACGTTCAAACCCGCATCTCACATCGAAACATATTCACTTAAAAATAATAAGTAAAACAATAGGCAATAGCAGTTCATGGACCGCTGCACTGCTATGCAATCGGTAGCACGTCGTACACGTCTAATATCTGATTGACTCAACATCAATAGGGATATGAATTATAAAAACAAGAAAACCATTATAGCCTGTCATAGTTAGATTATGGTAAAAAATAAACAAATAGCCATCAAAGATTTTAACCCGTTATAGACTTATTGTTTTATTAGTACACTCTGCCCGCTATTCTAAGACTTTCCGCTTGTTATTTAGAATAAAAAGTGACAAACATCAACTTAATTTTACCTATAGAGTTTAGAAATAGCGAACCGATCAACAACGATCAATTCTAATTTCAAAAAAGGCGCTCCAATGTAAACATGTGCTTAATTGTGTTTTCCGCATTCAAACAACATTTCAAAAACTTCGAAAAATATGAGAACTATTACAAAAAATTAAGAAAGAAAACCATTACACTGCCCAAAAAAAAACTATCTGGCAGGAAGAAACGGCGAAGTACGCCAAAATATTTGACATCATTGATCAAACATGTTGACTGCTTGACAGATCCTTTTTTGAAGGAAAAATTTAAAAGTAGAAGAAGCAGAAGAGAGTAATTTTTGATCAAGAATCGACACAAAAACAATAATGTGCTGATACCTCGAGACAAATGAATGTTATTACATATTTATAGATACATAAACTTCAGAAAAAATGAAGAAATATTTCACCATCTCTGCTGAGTTCTTGCCACTTTCTGAACAGCTTCAAAGCGACTCGAGCATCTTCTACGGAGTCATGAATACCAAATTGAATCTTCTCCCCTGAAATAAACCATGAATAAATTATAGCTCATTGTATATTAGCATAATATTTCAAGGAATACCTAAAAGATGCCATGCTAAAAATTGTAAGGAGAAGAGACGTTGTTGTGGAACCCGGAACAATTCAACTGTGTCTATCATCTGATTCATTGGCACCTAAAAACTTACTGCAACATTTTTTCAACGACATGAGTTTCCCTAATAATAAGTAATAATGCTCTCATACTAAAAGAGTTAGCCTACATTGCAATTCCATTGAAAGTAATACTTTGGTATGTAACAAATGAGTGACCAACGTGGATATTTAGGGCAGAAAAGTCGTTGACAAGTGCATGACCAACGAAAATGCATCCTCGTTCTACCAGATGCAATACTTTCATATACACACGTTTCAGCGTAGTCAGATGTTTGGTGGATTTGTTTGGATCGAGATCATCTTCCATTATTCCGCTGAAGACGCAAGAAACATATCAAACCTTACAGAAAAAAGCATTTGAAAAGTTGGAGTAGAACAAACGAGATAGACAGCATCAATATCTAAGAGCAAAAAATCAATACTCTAGCTCGTCACAAAACAAATATAAAACTACGCTTCACCAAGCGCATAATACCTGGCGAGAGGTCTTTGAAAATTTGCTCTCGTTATTTTTTGGGCTAAATTCGATCCTCTGATGTCATAGTAATAACAATACTCTATAATTGAGCGTAACAATTAAGGGAACAAGAAAACCTTTAACGAAAAAAAAGATTGCCCAAACCTGTATTGCGTGAGATAATCATCGACGACATCACCTTCGCACGTTACTACATAGTCGTCAATGAGAATCTGTTCACCTGTTGAGTTGACACAACTAACCCTTCCAACCGACTTACGCTCATGGTCCTACCAACACGTTAAATCCCGTGTGATAAGATAAGAATATGTTATGTTTAAAGCATCTTTCTTCGAAATAAAAGAACTTACATTACTAATATTTATGAATTCTGCGTCTATTCCTACATATTCACCTTCACCTGGTATTTCCAAAAATCTTCGACAACGAGCAACTTCATCATTTCCAGTGAGATTAGTATCAGTTTGGAAAACAGAACACGGTATCGGCAGACGAATTTCACTGACTAATAAAAGGAATCGATTGTATGACGTATTAAAGAAATACTATTTGAGACTAACCACACCTTTCAATAATCCAGACTTCTCGCTAGCATAGCAAAGAATTAATGGGATTTTCCATCTAGGGTCCATATGTAGCGCTTCGTCGGTATGGATACGTGTGATCAAAACATCATTGAACAAGCACCAAGGAAGATTTCTAAATAATTCCAAATTCATGTTTTGTGGGTGTTTTTCTTATAATTAACAACCAAGTATTGCTGATACGGAACACCAAATATTCGTACGACTCCACATAAACGACTACGACGGTCCAACTAATAGCGTGACAAAACGCACATGTCCTCTTTGTCTTTTATCATCGTAATGGAATGAGTCCATTGGCCTTTTTGATCACCCACAGCAGCAATTATCGCTACTAGTTCATAACGATCACAATCATTTTCCGTAACGTCTTCACTTAAAATCGCTAATCCATTTGCAACCTGCACGAGAAGAAAAAAAAAGTAGACAAAGGAATTATAACTTATCTGTTTTCAATTTTTAAAACGTAGACCAAAAGTACAAAATTGGTAGCTCTAACCTTTGCCCCAAACGAAGGTGCGAGAAAGTGCTTCCAATCACCGCATCCACTGTCTTCAAGCCAAATAGCGCATTCCAAATCCCAATCATCTGTTCCATGTGAGTACTTACAATAAGATCTGCAAACAAAAATGGAGATCGTACCGAAACAGTGGCAAAACACTAAAGGAAAGAAATACTTGAATTGTACTGAAATGTCACAAATAACCTTATAAAAATGACTTGAATTCAATCTGGATGTTTGCGCACTACGAAGTACGGATATTCGAGATAAATTGGAGCTACAGCTTAGTATATTCCAACTATCATGATTAAATTCCGTTTAGAATCAAACACCTACATTAACAAAGGCGTCAACTAATTTACAAAGGCTTTATTCTGCCCACGAATCACATGATAACTCCACTACTAGTAAATCAAATCAAAGACACTAGCAGAAAATAAACACCTATGGACAACAAGTCTCATGCCAAGATTCGAAGAAGATAGTGCTCTACCTATTTCTGCAGTTGACTCCATAACGACATGGTCTTTCTGTTCGACCTCCGCCTTCAAGACAACACTCCTTGTCTGGAATCCGATAGCGGGGACGAGATTCTGACATCTAAGATGATAGAATTATTTCCATGAAGAAGACAGGTTATACATAGAAAAGTTTTCATCGTAATTCAAAAAATGACACACTTTCAGTTGTTTTTCCCAAAACTCGAAAAACTTTGGGCTGGTTGGATTAGTGTCGATAAGTAATATAGGGGCAAGTTTTTGAACTCTTCTTGTATCGTCCATGCGAGTCTGCAACTTTGTACAGAAAATTTTAATAGCGCGTATACACAAGCTTTGTAGACCTACAGAAACGTTGCAATAGGCGCAGGATTCTTGGTGTTGTCCTTTCAAGTGCAAAGATTTTTCCAAGAGATAACTCATGTTGCGCTGATCTGTTGCTGAATATAGAAGTACACTTATAATGATGCATACTATGAAACGAAGTGAATAATTGACATAATACTGATAAATTCCGAACACCTTCAGGGTAATTTAAACTGATGATGATTTTCTTCTCATCAGAGGCGTTCACTTCACCACACCGAATGCAACGTGACAGCACTGTAAGCTCTGACTGGAGAATTCTAGCCAAAGTTTCACGTTCCTCAGCAATTACAAACTATAAAAATTATAATTAGATGGATATATGGAAAGAAACACAAATAAAGAATACTTATTGAATCATACATTGCTGATAGACTCAATCACACTGCTAAAAAGACTTTGTGTGGTTGATAGTACTGGTCCTACCATCGATACCCCTGAGACGGCTAACGACCGAATCAAGTTTGTACACTTAACAAATTCGTAATCTTATGCAATGTAATTCTACATCGCGTATCTTCAAAAACAAAAAATTTTAACACAACAGTAATAAGATCCATCAAAAAACTTACTGCAGCAGATTCCTTCAATTTGCTTTTATCACTGATAATCCTACAAACAAATCCCAACTGACAGACTATGCAATGCTCTTCTTCACAAAAATGCGAAAAAAACAAATTGCGCAATGCAATAGTATGAAACAGCAACTGCAATAACAAAGCACTACAAAAAAGAGTATTCGTTAAAAAAAAAGTGAATACAACTACCATACCAATACAATGGGATTAATGATGCTACTGGAAGGGACGGTTTCCATCGGAACATGGTTTGTTTTGTTGTACTTTAGAATAGTGCAATCATCTAGTCGACCATTACGTGAGCGTCGAAATTCGATTTTACGATAGAATTGAGGTATAATAGGAGGTCCAGGAGCCTCTATTGTTTCTGTAGTTCTCAAAAATATACTACTTGAAGAACAAGAATAAATAGTGTAAGGAAGCAAGGTGGGACTAACCAAAAGATTCTTGGTCATCAAGACAATAGGGAACTATGTTGAAACGTGCCAATGGTGTATGTGCGCGTGGATTTGGAGCATAACCGACGAATTGGATTGTAGACATTGTTTGATGAGTTGGTAATGGTTTAGTTCTTCTGGAAACAATGAAAAAAGGAATCAAATCCAAAAAATTTCTAAGGATGATTCATATCCCAACTATGCTGAGTCAATCAGAAAAGTGGGAGCCTCAAGCAAAAGGAGAATACAGAACTACCGTAACCTAACATAATTGGTGAAAAAGTGAATAAATCACTACGAAAAATTATACCAAAGGTTCAGTTGCAGGACTGCAAGTCAACCAAAATTATATAAATCTTCGAAATTGAAGAAAACACGGCAAAAATAGATCGCTGATTATAAAAAATGAGTAACATAATATTATAAGCACAAGAGTAGAAAAATGATTGCCAATCTTATATAAAGTAAATATTCGCGCAGAAGGGCGGAATAGCAGTGATTCATAAAGTACTATATAGTGTACCTGTACACATTCTGGCAGTACTCGGCTGGCCAGTCTGAGAAATAAGTATCGTCGCAAGAGAATGGCAGAGGTATAGCGGCAAGCGGTGTATGTGTATCGTCGATAAGAAATGATTGAGGGGGACCAAGCTTAAGAATGAGACTTTCCATAGTTCTGATAGGGTAACAAAACAGGAAACTCACTGAAGGATCGGCAAAATCAGTTTCATATGAAGATTCGTTGATCGTCGGGTTTGCATGGTCAGTATACAAGTGAATATTTCCTGTGTAAAAAGTGCGGATATGCAGGAAAAGTACACAGAAGCATTGAAAAATGATAAAAATAAATAAACACCAACGTTGGAAGTAGAATTAGATGCCTGGCTTAATAATTTTAATGAAAATTATGATTTCGCAAGCTCATATAACCGTTGGGTAAAATAAAGATGGAAAGGAAATGAATTCTGCAAACAATTATCATATACAGATAGAATAATACACATTACTTCATTACAAAATATCTTTCTACCCAACGCATTATATTTTGTCAAACCAAATCTTTCTAACCGCACCGATTTCGTCTCCAAAAGCAAGGTAATGCTTTGTTGTAGAAAAATCAAAAGCTGTCAAATGATATCCTCCAGCATCGATGAACATAGGCATCCCAAGATTTCTTTCATTCAAAAACATCATCAGCCCTTGGCCAGTCTGAACGGTCACCGAATAAAAACTATAAATGCACCACAAAACAAAAACTATGACATACTTGGCCCACACTAATTACACACGAATCACAGAATGTCGACAATGGGAGAAATCTCGAAAATGCAGGAGCAAAAGAAAGCGGTATAGGAGGAAGAGCAGAGAAATTCCGCAAATCATACACCTTTACATAAGGATCTCCATGCGGTACACCCAACCTGGTTTTCGTTTACAATATGAAACATACAGAATTCGAAAAATTTTATTTTAAGTCAAGAAAAACCTTATGGAACACCCTGATGTGATCAGTTTATTGCCACTAACGTCAAAATCTGTTATCGCACCACTATGCGCTGGAATTACCCGAATTGTATCCATGCTCCCTGGGGCACGAAGAGTAATCTACAACGGGAAAATATCAAGACAGAAAACTCGGGCTATCATGAAATCGTGCATTATTTCCTTAAGCTCACCTTTCCTTCTGTATCGGCGGTAAACAGCTGAGATCCATTAAGTCTTATAAGATTAGCATTCTTTTCCTTGATTACAGCCTTGAATATAAAAACTGGAGACTAGATAATACAAAGATTTCCAGAATAACAAACTAACCACCCGAACTTCTTTTTGCTTCTCAAGGTCAAGATGGATGAGATTTGTACTATCACCTCCGACAAACAAGGAAGTAGTGCCAGCTAACAACTGCATTGAATTTAGATTTTGCATAGACTCGGTGCTGAAAACGATCTAAGTGAATATAATAAGGAAATGTAAAATCGTGACACTTTACCTAAGGGAAAAGGCGACAAGACCATGGCGAGTATTCGCTTTAAGTTCATTAGGTGAAAGAGATAAGACCACCATTTCAGTGACTTCCATTGCTCTAACATCACCAGTTGTGGCACATACAGCAGTGTATCGTTCGAAAGATGGTGCATAATACGAAGCAATACGCCCCTAAGGATGTATTTCATTCAACTTTAAAATCTATATAAAACACACAGATAACTCATTCTCTTAAAAACTGATTTTCAGTAAAGAGTAAAACTTCACAACCCAACTGTACAGTTTCCACACCATAACAACTCTTCAAATGGATCGAATCTAAGGGCGGTAATTGGAGTAGGATTTAACGCGTTAGTTTCAATGGTTGATGCATAAAGAAACGCACCACTTCCCTATTGAATATAAGAATTCCGTTATCAACTATAAGGATTCTGACTTTTTACACAAATCGATCTAAAACTTACCACATCGGCTGGTCCTGCAACGTCTGGATTATCCATGTTAACCAAATATGAAAGAAAAACGCTAATTTCTCAATGCTCAATTTCTATCCACACCAACACTTAAAATTCGTAAATGGAGAACGGGCAGTGCAATTCTAAAATAGCGAGCTATTTGGTATTCGTTATCTTCCGATTCAATGAAATTAAAATGAATAAGTTATTCAATTTACTTTCCTTTGTTTTACTGCTATAATATTGTCCAAACTAGTAGTGTCTACTTAAACCAAAATGTATACAGTATTCGATGAAAAAGCCTAGAGAAGGGAATGAAGAAGTATGGTTTAATACTTATTCCAAGAAGGCTTTCAATTATTGAAATAACCCTCAGATCTGAAAAACAACGTCTTAAACAACTGTATTTTAGTATGTTTTGTAGATGAACAGGAAAAAAAAACAGAATGTTAACAATTCTACAAAAAACTGATTTTGAGGACTGATTGTATAACAAGTGAGGGCTATATTTGATGACCAGATGTCTTTATATCTACGATTTGAATTGCGAAGATTGAAGAAAAAAATGGAAGTAGCAACAACAGCAACATTCTATAAGAACCCATGATTCACTACAATAAAATCATTGTTGGAAAAACTACAATCCCTTGCAGCTCTACGAGTTAAAATAACGAGGTCAATCTACTTTAATTCACTACATCACAAGGAAAATTTCCCAAGTCCTCAACTAAGGAGTGCAACTCCCCATGTTATCATGATATAGTAATGAATGGAAACTACGTGATTAGTTCCCGCGTTTTGTATTTGAATATCACAAGTTTTATACGGTAGGTTGTATCCAGTATTTCTTACAAACAGCGCACATTTTAGGCCGGTTTATTTCGTAACACGTTGTCTAAACATCCGGTGGAGGTTGTCTTCATTTCTGGCGATAAATTGTTGCTTGTGTTTTTTATCAGTTTTAATTTCATAAATCCATGTGAAGTATCTCATTTTGTTACATCCTTGTGTTGTTTTCTGTTGGGATTTTGTTCTCTTGTTGGATGTATTACCGTAGATTCTATCAGTTTAGATTTGAATTCGGAGTAATTTCTGTTTCAACGTAATTTTCACATTTGTCCTATAAGGGAATATATACAATAACTCACTGCATTAAATAGGAAATTATCTCAGTCTTCGATAACGGTTTGGAACTCCCTATTTTTATCATAATATAGTTGTGGATGTAAGTTAAGTGATTAGTTCCCGCGTTTTGTTTTTGAATATCACAAGTTTTATACGGTAGGTAGTAAGTATCAGTATTTCTTACCAACAGCGCACATTTCAAGCCGGTTTATTTCGTAACACGTTCACTCACGTATCGGTGAAGGTTACGTTCATTTCTGGCGAACGTTGTTCCTTGTGTTTTTATCAGTGTTTCGTTTTCATGTCCAAATTTGAATCCATATAAAATAACTGAGTTGTTCCATCTCACTGTTGTTTCCTGTTGAGATTTTGTTCTCTTATTGGACATATTTCCTTATTTACTTCTTAACAATTTAGATTTGAATGCGAATTATTTTCTGTTTCAAGACAATTTTATTCTTACGTTTCGTTTTATCATTATCGGTGACTTGTGAAATATTCGAAGTTCGCAATACACTTTTTGTTATTGATTATGTGAGGTTTTCATTTTTTCAGGTAGCGTTCAGTAGTGTACCGAAAAACCATGGGAAAAGAAAAGATTCATATCAATATTGTCGTTATTGGGCACGTCGATTCAGGGAAATCAACTACAACTGGACATCTCATATACAAATGTGGTGGTATCGATAAACGAACAATAGAGAAATTTGAGAAAGAAGCGCAAGAAATGGGCAAGGGGTCGTTCAAATATGCATGGGTCCTCGACAAATTGAAAGCTGAGCGTGAACGTGGAATAACTATCGACATAGCTTTGTGGAAATTTGAAACGACCAAGTACTATATCACGATAATTGACGCTCCAGGGCATCGTGATTTCATAAAGAATATGATCACTGGTACGTTCGGAATGAGCTCATGTGTTGTTTACACGGGGAGTATCGATTGTAAAGTTTCTGGGATGCATAAATTTTGCTATTTTATTATGGTCGTATTTACTCTTGTCACTTAAGGTACGTCTCAAGCCGATTGTGCTGTTCTTGTCGTGGCTTGCGGTACTGGAGAGTTTGAGGCTGGCATATCGAAAAACGGGCAGACTCGTGAACATGCACTGCTTGCTCAGACCCTTGGAGTGAAGCAACTAATTGTTGCTTGCAATAAAATGGATTCCACTGAACCACCGTTTTCCGAAGCTCGTTTCAACGAAATCACCACTGAGGTTTCAAATTTCATCAAGAAAATCGGGTATAATCCAAAGTCTGTACCTTTTGTTCCTATATCTGGCTTCAACGGCGATAACATGCTTGAGCCATCGTCCAATATGGGGTGGTTCAAAGGGTGGACTATTGAACGTAAGGAAGGTAATGTTACTGGGAAGACTCTTCTGGAAGCACTTGA
The DNA here is from genome assembly GCA_000816705.1 of Dictyocaulus viviparus. NCBI lineage: Eukaryota > Metazoa > Nematoda > Chromadorea > Rhabditida > Metastrongylidae > Dictyocaulus > Dictyocaulus viviparus. The sequence goes on from KN716642.1 coordinate 16,705, forward strand.
TTCTGTGATTCCTCCTCAGCGTCCCACCGACAGACCGCTACGACTTCCGCTTCAAGATGTGTATAAGATTGGAGGTGTGTTCTAGGCGTTTCGTTTCTATTAGATATGTATACAAGTAGATTCAGGTATTGGAACTGTTCCCGTCGGTCGTGTTGAGACTGGTATCATGAAGCCTGGTATGGTCGTCACTTTTGCTCCCCAAAACATAACTACTGAAGTGAAGTCAGTCGAAATGCACCATGAATCTCTTTCTGAAGCTTTACCGGGTGATAATGTTGGCTTTAATGTGAAGAACGTGTCTGTTAAAGATATCCGTAGAGGATCAGTTTGTTCTGATTCGAAAAACGACCCCGCGAAGGAGGCACGCTCTTTCAACGCGCAGGTGCCAAATACTTCCAATTGATCAGTGCGATTTTTTGTAAATGCGTAATTTATAGGTTATAATTATGAACCATCCTGGACAAATAGGTGCCGGTTACACTCCTGTCCTGGATTGCCACACCGCACATATTGCATGCAAGTTTGCTGAGCTCAAAGAAAAGGTGCTTGCTACAATCTTCGGCTTATGTTGCATTAAATATAAATATGGAAGTAATAAAAAATAGGAACGTGCAAATGCTTCCTTACAGGTTGACCGTCGAACTGGCAAGAAGGTTGAAGATAATCCGAAATTTTTGAAATCTGGAGACGCTGGGATCGTGGAGCTGCACCCTACAAAACCCCTTTGTGTTGAGTCATTTACGGACTATGCTCCTCTTGGACGTTTTGCCGTTCGTGATATGAGGCAAACGGTTGCTGTAGGAGTAATCAAATCTGTGGATAAGTCGGAGGGAACTGCGGGCAAGGTCACTAAGGCTGCTCAGAAGGCTGGAGTTGGCAAGAAGAAATAAACGTGTTTGTTTGTTGTTTTATAAATTATATATTGATTTTGTGTTCATGAAACACATTTTACCTGAATGCCGCCTAGAAAACACGGTCAGTTTGTGGCGTACATTAATACCAGCTTACTATGTGCTTAGGGAGAACTTTAAGGATAGATTTATGAAGGTCAGGGAATTTGAGCGCATTGCTTGCATCTGTTCATCCGTTTTTGTGTATACCATGCACGGCTAAATGCATTTCCATTTCCACAGGGTTTTGAAAAGCGATATATTAGAAATAGTGGGGAATGGTGTTAGCTCGAACTAATGTTTAGCACGTTACGCACGTAATTTTAAAAACAGTTCAAGAAATAACAGTTTTATATCTCTCAATATTTCACAGAATTCTGAATAGAAGTATTTTAGTTTAGCAATCAAGTAAATGTAACAAAATTATAAAGGGCTACGAATTGCTGTTCATCGATATTTGAACACATCAAATAAATGGTGCCCATCCGATATACATCTGTACGAGGTTCCTCTCATCGCTAGCAATGTCGATAAGCTTTGCGACCTGTCCTTCAAGACTCATGGGAGCGCAGGAGAATTTGTGTTTATATACCTGGAAAACATGCTTTAACATGCAGAGGAGTCTAGGCTAATAAGATTTGAGTTGCATGTTACAGAGTGGTATGGTGAACACTTCTTGACACGTGGTATATCATCTCTGTGTTCTATCATGACAGTTGAGTATCTTTACAAATAGCGCACAATATTTTGCAACATGAGTTTATTTGTCGCAGCCTACTAAACGAGCTACCACATCTTTCGCGTATTCATGACTAAAAGTATTCTATAGGATTCATGTATATGCAGGCACATCAGTGTTGCATAACTAACGAACACATGATTACTGGATTTTTGGTATCAGAGATATGATCCGTGTGATATGTTCACAACGAAAAAATTAACACTAACCTCGGGTGAGACAATATGACCTTCAAGTCGTTTTAAAATAAGTTGCACGCTTTCTGCAGATGGAACGTTTACCTTGTGTTGACCACGCTGAAATTAACATTTGTGCATTAGATTAAAACCAGGTGTACGTAGGAACACGTCTAGTTATCTAATATACTAACCCCTCTGTTTTGCTGCGCTCGAGCCTCAGTGTTTATCCATTCCAGTAAGGGGTCGTGGACAAAAGTTTGGATAACCTAGTTGACATATACGATTGGCGTTTAGGAACGATAATAGTACGTATTTGAACATACTGTTAATAAAGTCTCCTTGTGTTCTCGCATCACTCGTAGGGTTGCCTCGCATGACTTCCTAAATGGCCCTTCAATACCAGTCGGACCAAAGCCATTTACCATGTTCCGTGTCAATCGGAAAGGTACCACCTGTGTGCGCAATTAATGTGCATGATTCTACTATATGCAAATTGCTGTAAAATTGTTTGCATATAGAAAGAAGCGAATTCAGACCTCACGAACTGGCAAATATTCTCCTTTGTGGAATATTAGGTTGAAATCAACGTGGACCACACATCCTTCTACTACGTCGACCAAAATATTCTCTCCATGTCGATCACCTATAAAAGCTTCCAATAAAATGCATTTAATGTTTTTGACTATTGGCGCATCAGGGTGCGAGGTAATTACGTTTGTTATTCATTTTATCCACATATTTTAATATAATGGAAGTTGAGTACCTAGTCCTAAAACGAAACCAATCATTGACATCACAGCACATGAGCGAGCGAAACCCAATCGGGCAGCATACCATACCGAAGGATCAGGAAATTGTCGTCTGCAAATCGAATCGCAGAGATTTTGTATTATTTTTCAACTAATAGAACTTTAATGAGTCATCGTCTCACTTTTACTGATGTGTTGCAGAACAAACTCTATTTACCTTTTTTATTGACAGAAAAATTCGATGTTTTTCATGCATAAAAAGCGAGACGTAAACTTATGGCCTCCATAACCAGCCTAAGACTAATGGAAACTAATGTAAAAGGAATCAAGCTGTTGTGATATGCATACATTAAGTAACGTATCAGAGGGAAACAGGAAAATCATAGCAAAGCTGATGTGAGGTTATAATTAAATATTGCACATTCTGCCATCACCACTCATAATTGTTGAGAATTAGATAACATAAAACACCATTGACCTGGAACGATCAATTGAACACGATTGGTACAGCTCATTTAAACAACACCACGATCGAAATGTGTTATATTAGATGATTTTTTCAATACACTTGTTAATTTCAATATTTAAGCCATAAGTAGCAGACAAAATCAATGTAAGTTATTAGAAGCGAAGGATGCAGCAACAATATAATCTGATTAGTTTCGAAAAGTTTTGAAACAACCTAAGAGGAAACCATTTAAAACAGAATGTATACATTTAGTGTAAATCAGAATAGAATGTATAATAGAAACAATCGAGCTTTTGAAATTGAGGACCTTATTACATGATAACAGGAGTAGGAGTAGCAATCGTAAAAAGTCAAAGCTAACTGGAGGAAACCAAACTGGAATTCCCTTAGGCTGTGATCTCTGCTAATTATCTATGCACGAGAAAAATAGTTCTGACGTTAACATCATAAAAGCACTTCATCTGTTTAGTATAAATTAGAAGTCGATCCAAACAAAGAGAATCTGCATGTTTCTAAAATATTCCAGCAAATCTCTATCTTTCCAATCATGCTATTATTTAGATTAGTTTCCTGATAAATAGTAATACTTGAAAAAGTCTAATGATGTCCAAGAATACACAGTCAAAATAAGAAGAAATAAAATCAATACGACGATATATACAACGCCATCGTTTTTCTGATGACTAAGATCGGAACCGATGAGTATTGAATGCATTAAATAAAAATAGAAATCGGTAGCAAGTACATCACAAAAACACCGACGACAATTATTTTCATTTTTATCTAAGAGATCACTTGGAAAACTGACAAAATCAGAATTTTTGCACATTTTCTCAACCGACACAGCGTTCTGCTGCTGAGATAAGTGAACGCGGTTAACAAAACGAATAAATGTGTTCTAAAAATCAGATGCTTTGTAAAATCCTACAAAAGTACGCTGTTCAAGTTTTGAAGGTATAGATTCAAAAGAATATACCTCAATATCAGAATACGAATAGATTATGAAATAGAAAAAACATTTATAATAACTTGAAAGAAAAAAATTTAACTGAAGATACTAGAATGAGGTAAAAGCATAGGTAAAAACAAAACAGATACAATTTATGATGCGAAACTGACTAGATTTCAGGATGATCCAAACAAGTAGAGCAAGGAAGGAGGCAAAATACGCCGTAATATCAGTATTCATATAAGGAATGTTATAACAACAACCGAGCATCATCTAATCAGAAACGTAATTGATTAACTGATACTGAGGTTGATAGTTATTTACAGCATATCTTGCAGTTATCTTGAAGACTTCCACTACTGTATAAATCTTGATAACTTAGCAAAAAAATCTGTTTTCATATCAGATAAAAGAAAAACTCTGAATTAAATATTTAAAAGAAATTATTGATTACGAATCTGATGTATACGCTATGAGCCAGCACTTGATATTCAACACAACAATCATTCTTTACTTGTTAATCTCACTCTACCATAATGAACAGCAACGATTATAAGGATACCTAGTTTTATTGATTATGCTAATTAGACAAGATTGATAACAAATCATCACATTTTTATCTATAGTAAAAACACAATCTGCTATAATGCTTTCGAGTTTACAGTAACAATTGGTTAACATTTCTGGTAGAATCAGTTGCTCATTCACTAGAATATGCAAGGAAATATTCATAAGAACGCATGAAGCTGGTACTGATGAGGTATGAAGTACGACAAAGAAGTGTTTGTAGCAGATTATGTACTCTCCAGTTCAAGTGATTACTTCTCTTACATTGAACAGTTATACTCGATTTAGATTGTAAATAAAAACAAGTCGACATTCTCTAGTTTCATAAGAATAAAGACGAGTGAAAGGAAAAACACAAGGAAAACAGCTGGAAGTTCCAAAGAAGGGAATGTAAATTATATAGAATTGTTATTTTATTGCAACACACCTCTTAATGATGAATGGACTCGTGAAAATTCATCAGCGCAAAAGAAAAAATTAATTTTCAAACTCGAAAAAATCTAGCAGCGTAGCAGGTTGGTTGAATGGTTTATTATTCAAAATAAATATGTGGCCTCTTCAGCAAAGGATATCACTTTCGATTCGGATTTGGAAGAAGAAAACCCTCGACTCCTGTATCAGAATAGAATTCAATATTCCTTCAAATTTCGTGCTACAAATCCAAATTCCTTGTCATTAGATTATATCAGATTATCATCATTCATCAGATTATAGAAGACTTGATCTATCAAAAGACATGTAAATAATCAAAAAAAAAACGCTATCGATAGGAGGGAGTTCTGAATAGCGATTCGACTGAATTAATTTTGGATAAGCACTCTTTGTTTGATACGTCATCATTGGATGAAGGAGGTTAACCGGGCTTTTCCTACCAACAGCTAACTTGTCGCATTGTGTCTGAGATATTGAATGCGTCGTTGTTCAAACTTTAAACCAGACGATGGTGCACTGGAAACACCTAGCTACCTCTTTCGCAATCGATTGTGACTCCTTCGCAAATTGCCTCGTAGGAAACCATAATGACATATAGTGGGTAAAACTCATTAATTAATCAGACATAGATAGAAAGCACTTTTCTCTTACACATTACTATTCTTAAATAAACTGCTCGCCTATATACGACATAAAACTAATTTTCTGTACATTTACAATATGATGCACAATAATTATTTTAATGAACATCGGGAAATATAAATTCAATAATTTTAACATCCAAAATTTAAATATAAAAAGTAATGATGAATGGAGCAACAAATTTTACTGCACTATTTCGATAATGGTAGCATTAATTGTGGAATACAAGGAAAGTCTTCGCATTGAGTGCATATTTGTCAGACTTTCACTAAACTTTTGGTAACTAATAGGGTGCCTAATAACTGTTTAGTTAATAAAGGCTCTACCCTAAAACACAATTGTTCCTAATAACCCCTGATTATATGCAGTTAATAAGGACTAACTATTCCCTCATCGCTAATTAGTCGAAATAGAAGGCATCATCAAAGAACCAGAGGTAATGATACTCAGCCCCATAGGTAAGAATGAGCGCGAATACAACATCATTTTGAAGTTAATGCTCACATTTTCAGTGGCAACTCAGTGATGATAGTGGTTCAAATAGATGCTTGTGCAAAATCGAGCGCGCTAAAGCTAAGCGCCCGAAGCAGTATCGATTGGCCAACGCTGGTTTAGCCCCTTGTGTGACCCTGTCTGGTGGGTTAGACCGGCTCTATGGGTCTGCGCCGCTTGGGCAAACGCACACCCCTCCGCACATCGATCGTTTCTCCTCTTCAAATGAGCGGCTTGCTAACCAAGTTAGTTTAATTGTATTCCAACATGAATCTTTTATTTTAATGGACTGAGAAAGTTGAACACCACAAACTTCATGGTACTTTATTTACATCCTCACTAACGTATGATGTCGATCTTGTTATGAACACGGGTTATAGGTTATCTATGTAGGAATTGTCTTGATTAATTGTTTAAAGTGTGAGATCTCTCTGCGTTAAACTGCTGCTCTATTTGTGAATAAATTTCTTTAAGTTCTCATATTTTATAACGATTAAATTACTCATAAGTGCTATAGTGGGCAAAATTTAATTATTGTTTTATGCATTATGGGTAATGGTAGAGATATTATACTGTTTCATTGTCATTAATCTGAACAGACAGCATTAACTCAATAAGGTGATCACAAACCTGATTTGTTCCATCGCCCTTCTATCATATATTTGTAAACCTCGACTTTGTAACGGTTCTTCGACTTCGACTCGATTCTTACATGATTAATTTATGATTAATACAGCTCACATAATCTCACTTAGAAATTCATTATTTCTTTATGTTGAAATGTTTGATGAGTTTATGTCATTCTTTCAGTGGTTCTGCTATGAAAGACCGCAAAAAAGCACCTCCTTTCCATGAATTGGAACTGAAACTCTTAATGAGACTTTATTGCGATTCATATGAAGAATATCATGGACGAGGGAAGGAAGGTGAGTCTCTTTTGTTTTAATGCTTCACCTGTTTCTTACTTGTTTAGCTGGAAAATCCGTCCCCTCAGATAAAAAGAATTTGCTGCGACATTTTGCTAGAGAAGTTTCTAACTTGGGATTCTACCAACGCACTGAAAAGCAGATTGAAGAACGACTTAGAGCGGATTGCAAGCGAGTTCGAAAACATGAGGCACGTTTACTTCTTCTTCAACAAATGGGTTTAATACACTAGTATTTGTTCTTCTTTTAAGCTAGTAGCTCCTCCCACCTAAATTTTAGAGAGCTCGGATTCATGAAGGACAGGAAGCCGTGTTGAATAGTCTGCCGTCATATCTACAGCAATTGTATGAATGTCGCAAACACAAGGCAAATGGGTCCAATTTATTGGGATTTCGTGAGTGCAGCCACCTTTTGATAAGAGAAGGAAGATGATATTCAGAAAATCTATTGGAAAATATTAATTGGGAGATAGTTTGATTACTTGTATGTATCAATGATGCTTATCGGAAATCAAAGACATCAAAAGGAAACGGTTAATTTTTCCCTATTTGGAGTTCTTCACATACATTACTTCTTAAAAAGCGCTCATTAACTAAGCTACTTGTAGATGACGACGACTACGATCTTCTTGATGATGATATGCCTTCTACCTGCAAAGTAGGATATCACGAATTGAAGTTCGAAAATTTTTAAAACCAAACTGATTGCTTTGTAGGTTGAAGTCTCGACACCACGAGAAGGTACTCCGGTAGGAGAGCAGCCTTCTAGTGAAGCTTTTATGGAGATGGAGGATTATGAAGAAAGTGCTGCATCTACAACAAAAACAACACGAAGGTCGCCACGTAAAACGGCAAAAGCATCGTAAGCATTTTAAGCAGCTATGTTCAACTTAACATAGTTACTCATATTGTTTAGAAAAGCGACAGAGTCCACAAGCCCATCTATGGATCGTCAAGAATTGTTATATGAGGAAGAAATAAAATTATCTATGCTTCGGCAACAGCTAGCTCTAGAAGAATTGAAACTTATAGTCATCAAAAATGATCTTGCTCGTGCTCAATTGGAAAGAGAAACAATAGCAACAGAACGAGAACGTTTTGAGTTGGAAAGAGCTAAGCATGTAAGCATGTTCTAGACTTTCAGTAAGTTAAACTGTCCGGGAGCTCAACCATTCAAACACGATTTTCTTACCTGAACCACTCAGCCATAACAAGAGGATAACGACGATAAAATGTCGATCGCATTCTTTCCAAGCGATCCTCTATTGGGGAATTCACATTCCAGTTATTAAACCTCAAAATAAGGCATAAATTTGAGTGAAAGTTGTTTCATGAAATACTACCAACCATTGGGCGTCTGGCATAGGGTTTCCTTTTTCTTCGAAAAGCGGTTGCAATACACCACGATACGGAACTAAATTAGGAACCCATTCAACGATTCCACCAGCATCCTAAAATGACCTTGAAATTTGTGATATAAATAAGCGTATTCTAACAGGACCAACTATCTGAAGAGCTCAAGTTATATCGAATAAAACAGGATCTTGTTCGTGCCCAATTAGAAAAGGAGACAATAGCGTTAGAACGTGAACGACTAAAGTTTGAAAGAGAGAAAAAGGTAGGACATATTTGTATTGAATTAGTATTCAATTTATTGATGTTTTTATGTTTAATTTATTAATGTTATGGTAACATGAAGTTCCTAAGTAGATGCTAATATTAAGATATGAAAGATATATGTAGGAACAACTGCTTATTACATCTTTTCAGCAGAACAGTCATGTCACCTCTCAGACTGATTCGTGAAAAAAATCTATCTTGTCCAGCTTGGATATCGGTAAATTGTCTTTCTTGAGTCACGTAATACGAATAGTGGAACACGCAATCGTTGTACCATTGTAAATTTGGTATACATTCTTGTGCGTTTTCGCATGACAGGTCATATTTTCTGTTCTGATTTATATGAGACTTTTTGAATGAGGAATTCCTTATGTCATGGACTAATTCAGCCTGCAGTATGTATGAAATCTTGTGAAATAGAACTCTAAAGAAGCGTATACGCCAAATTTTCCATTAATAGAAAAAATTGTGTCAGTTTGCAAGCTGCTACCTCTATAACTGAACTCTATTAAATGTTATTATTAAAATGCACTGATATTATGAAGCAGTCACTATTCATAAGAAATAACTGAAAAGGAATCATTTCAAGCCATCCATATAAAATAAAAATTCGTCTTACCAAGAAATTGTATGATCGTAAATGTGCACTACCTGTAAAGGAATGACGCTAAAAGTTCGTACGATCAGTTGTCTACGACGAGCATCAGCATTCTGCCGCATTAAGCTATTCATCATCTTAATAATTTACAATTAGCAACCATATTACTACTGAAAATTTATCACGTAAGTATCAAATTAAATAAATGTCTTCAGGTTTCTGAATGGGGCATATTTTCATGTGTTATCAAAAAAAATAGTTCTAGTGAATTCATACAAATTACATTTCATACAGTACTAACACATATACTTCTTACCCTGTTGACATCCATAAACCTAGCGTCTTTCCGTAATTCATCGCATGGCTTGCACATTATTAAATATCTACGTCCATCACCGCCCCGTAAAGCGATACGCTTTGGTTTCAACAGAGATTTCAAGACCTGAAATACTGAGAAAAAACCGTCCCAATCATCATAACTAGAAGTACGTTGTTAAAAATTTCGTTTTGGTATTTTATCTATCGATATACCAAGTAATCTGGATCTATATTGGTGATAAACACTTCTGGCAATTGTAAGGACGACGCTTCATCAGGAGTTGAGTCATTCATGACAAATTGAGAGAACTGATACACCTGAATGGGCAATACAGTAGAAGTGGAAACGTATTACCGAAAGTTTGAGATGTAATCAAATAAATGGACTCAATAAAAAGTAAGATTTATAAAACAGTACAGAAGCTGTAACCTTATCGATGTGGTCCTTGGGAAGAGCATGTTCGAGCATTTCTGTTAACGGAATCATAATTGAAGGTGAGACGACACGTACACCCGATAGTCCACGTTCCTTTGCCCCCACTGGTTAAATGAATTTTGTAGCTCTTTCTATTTGTTAAAAGTTAAAGGTGCAAAATCAGCTTTCTATCAAATGAGAAAAATTCATAAATTGTAGCACGAAATGCTTACTAAGCATCTCGCATTGTAGTTCACCAGTTGAAAAAAAGTTATGGAGACGAGGAAAGGCACGAGAAAGATCAGAAAACGAGCCACAAGTTTTTGATTTCTTCTCTGCTAACCTAAACATACGACCAACGTTCATGGAATGGAGGACGACACACTAGTTCTATAAGTAGCACTTAGTCAAAATTGAGCAAGAATCGTACAGTTTTAACAACTATATAACAAAAAGATGCAAATTCCACAATTATAAAGTTTCAAATGATAAATAAGCGAAACTATATACAAAAGTTAGGGTATTTGCAGAACAATTTGAAAAAGTCAGACAAACTCGATCAAAACAGCTGCAATGTAGTCGTATTGATCGATGAGTTGATCCATATTATGATGTTTATTTTTCACAACGGTGAACACTTGTGAACACCTGAAAAGTACAATGAATATCAAAGAATTGAAGAAAAGAAAGTAGGAGGATTGTGATAGCACAGCAGCAGAGATGCAAAATACTTCTTTTAAAATCAACAGCTGTTAACGATAATTTTAAACATGAACTTCCTAACAAGACTAACCGCTCCTGCCTAATATTCTTCTGCCATGGACCAGTTCTGTACACTGCGATGGCCTGCCACAAACATTGATGAGGATATTTACAAATGAGATCAGCCAATATGACCTTTAAATACCAAGTAATATACTCTTTAGATTATATACAGTGATATAAAATAGCATCAAGTATTAACATTTTGAGTTTCATAACGTAAAGGACTCATGGTGAGACAATATAATTTTCAAATTAAGATATTCGAAAACTGTTCAGATGTTCCCGCAAGAATGTCAATTAAACGAACTTTTAATGTTGAAAAAACTGATGAGTTAGGGTGCACAATACGCGAAACCAATTGTGGAAAAGCTGTATAAAATGCATACGAATCGAGTTGCCGAAAAGCACGTGATATTTCGGAATTCATCTGGAAAAACAAGCACTTATAAAATAAATGCATAGTATTGGAATGTTGGAGTAAGCTAACCTGTGCAATATCACTGTTGTCACGTTTATTTATTTCATTAGAGGATGCATCGGCACCGCGGTTTTGTATTGCTTCCGTCTGTAATAAAAGATCTATCTTGCAAAGAAATGAGTACCAAGGTAATATAAAAATCTAAATCTGTATACGAAGTGGAATTCAGTAGCACTGCTTTGAAGACCTGCTTGGAAAAATGTCCTATCTGTACTTACATTTTTAGTAAATAAGAAATTCCATTGAAAAACAATTATTATGGGCAGATCTTTAACCTTTTTTTGACTGACGTCTAGCCAAATTGTAAGCATTCGTGGCATAGCGTGGAACAGATGACTACGGCCAAATCTCAGAGCATTTGTGTACGACTTCAAGATATTTGCTACTAGATCACTTCGTACCTTAAAAATCTGAAGCTCATGAATATTTAAAGGCAGATATAAAACAGTGGTATTAACACCTCTTTTCTCAAACCTGTAACACGATAAATACTACTCAATTAAACATCTATAAACCTTTTCTGTATCTATGCTATACATGCCATCACAAAATACAGCCACACGATAATGCAAGTCTTCTGAAGGAACGTCGAACTTCTGCAGGGATAGATAAATTTGGTAAAGATCAGTCGCAGCTACTGCACCTGATTTTAACATGTATTCAGCACGTAGTAGTTGTATCTGAAACATAATTTGTATATTCAATGTTTGTCACTCGAACAATAAAGGTCTCGAGATCCATTTATCTTGGACTACAATGAAATGCAAGGAAGCACCAACCATATGAGTAGTTTCTATTTAATGTGTTTGTCACGCATTTGATTATATTTTCACACTGGGTCTCTATATATTTTTTAGTTTATTATCACTATTGTCAATGTCTGCAAACAATTTCCGTTCTGATTCTACAATTCCAATGTAATGTATTCAGAGAATATATATTATCGATACCGAGTTTATGCGATACTTTGTGGCAACAAGTATTAATTTTACATGCGCATTGACATACACTGAATAAGCATGACATCATGAGATACTCTATGTTGATCATCAATTTGAAGTATCAGAACACAAGAGATTTTCCATTAAAAAAGCCAATGAGAAAAGGGTATTAGCAGTTAAGAAGCACATGTTTTTTCATTAGAGAATTCATTTGGCATATTTTGAACACCGATTATTGGATTTCACTAACCTCGGCAAATGAGGTTCTAGATTCCTTGCTGGTACCTTTTACTATAATATCCGGGGAGTTGCCAATGTTCTTCGCACCGGTCTCATTCCATTGTACAAAATCCATGAATAATTTATTCATATCAGCAAATTTTGTGTTAAGCAATTTAGTGAGTAGTCCAATTGCCTGTGATTGATTCCCCTGTAAACACACCAATCATCACTTCAAAAAGAGTGGAAGCTGTAAATGAGACCTTTTGGAATTCAAATCTAGCCTCTTCCATTCCAACTTCTTTCAGATTAACACCCAATGATTTGGCTTCAACCAAGAACGTCCAAGCTATCTGGAGATGGCCTGACTGACGTGCCAACCGACAACTCTGCAAAATATGACTACAGGGGATAAAAAGAGTAAATTTCATAACCAGGATGTCTACTGAGCGATTTGTACAAGGTGTTTAGAAAAAGTAATGTTTCTTAGAAAATTGTGATACATAAACTTGGGACTCGCTTGTACATTGTAATATTAACAGATGTCTGTTCCAAGTTGGACAGCGGACATCTGTTAGAAGCTAGAAAACACTAACTCCATTACCACTTATCCTATTTGATCATTCTATGTGCAGCCCTCTTAATGTACGCATAAATGAAGGTTTAGAAACATATATAATATAAAGTTTGGCGTTTCAATATTTGGGAAATTCGCTACGTAGTCGTTTTGGACGATATTGAGAAGGTAAGGCCAGTATAGTTTGTATGGCATATTCGATGACTTGAACTGACGTCTTTCTATAAAATCAAATCATCTCCTCAGCATAGCACTTTACACCACTATGCCATGAGCCCTATTACATATTTTATAAAGGCAATTTGTCAATTAAATGTATTACGATATGAAATTGAAATAGAAAACTCAACCAGTAAGTGCATTTGCATGCCAAAATAACTACAAAATGTACATTTTCGTTTGTGGATGTATACATGACAAGGTGAATAGAAGTCAAATCTGAACTAATCATGAATAGGGATGTTTGCACCTGAACAAGGAGTTGCGTGACAGCGTTGTCAACGTCTGTACGGGGTACTGAACCTGCATCTGCAGCTGCTCGAAGCAATTCACGACGCACTCTTAAGATTGGTTCTAAAATGTTAGAACATTGAACCATACATTCTGAACGGACCTAAAAAGGATGCACTGGATAATTTATCTGTCATCAAGAAACCTTTCTAATGAACAACTACGTAGTCAAATGTGTGGTAGTATTCTTTAAAAGTACGTAACTCACTTGCCACTTATCCAAAATTGCACTAAGATCTACTGGTTTTTGAGAAGTAAGTAGCGACAACGAATGCGTACATTCATCTATTTCTTCCAAAACATGAAGGCTGAACACAAATTTGATCATGTTGCATTTTCGAATAGCAAAATCGCACTACTCTGAGCTCATTTGCTTATCATATTAGTATAGCACAAACAGAACTTATCAGAAAAGGGATAACACACATCTGAAAATAAACGTGCTTTTACTTGCCTGAAAATTATGCAATACAACGTACACATAACGCAGTTCTTTTCGAAAAATTCACATACACTTTTCCTAAGAATTTTAGTGTAGATTTATTTATTATTTTCATTATAATACTAATCCTGATATTTATTATTCGATTGCATTTGACAAGAAAACCTTTTAACTATTCTGATACTCTTACTTCGCAATATATTTGTAAGCTTGAGTATAAGTATTAGAATCCTCGATAGTTTTTGCCATGATACGTTCAACGAGACGTTTCCTCGCTGCCAACAACCTTTCTGTCAATTTAGATGATTCTCGACGTTTCACGGCACACAATATTGAAGCACAAGCAGCACCCCAGGACGAATCGTTAAGATCAAGCAGAGGATCAGACTGCTGTAAAGTAAACAATTGTAACACTACTTCTATTCGAATTATTATTACAAAATTATTTTCTAAGCATAGAAGTAAAGGGAAGTATAGAGCGTCAAACCATAATCAAAAAAGGGTTTTCGCAACATTTTATTTATCTATTCAGAAATGTCAAAAGATATTTTACTGAAAATCTCTATGTTCAAATAAAAACTGAAATGCTCAATTACCAAACTTGTATCATCTTTTCTAGCTTATTCCAATCCCTTAAGTGCCAGGTAGCTTCCAATTGGTTCGACATCAACGTAGCGGCCAGCTGTGATGATACTTCTTCACTTTCGTGTAAGGAAATCGCCGTACTTAATGCCAGCTGGGGTTGATTCAGACGAAGCAGACATTTAATAAGTTGTAGCTGAATCAATAAAATTCTAAAACCTTGTAATACTTTATCATAAGAAAATGCCGTTAGGATACTTGTAACATTTTAATGAAAATGTTACTAATAAATAACTACGTCTATTTCACATTAGAATTAGAATCATGTTGTTCTCACACAATATGTTTAATAATCTGCTACCGCAATGGTGAAAATAAATACCTCTTTACTATTAACAGATTGTGAATAAAGCGGGAGCGCTTCATTATAATCTCCAATAGCCTCAAGTGCTAAGATTCTTTCATCCGCTGTAGGGCAAGTGGAGGATGAAATGCATTCGAACGACCCAAGAACACCATCAATGTTTTGCAATTGGGTGTAAATACGCTTAAGAAAATTGAAGAATGCACCTCAAAAAAGTAACTTCAAGAAAAGCAAAAGACTTTTTCAGAACGAAATTCTGGATATTTAAAAAGGACAGATAATTCTACTACCTCAAGAGTGTAAAAGTGATTTCGATCAATCTCACAACCAACATTTTGTTGCTTGATTTCGTGCTGTTCACACCTGCCACTAAGCATCTCAAGAAAACAACAAGAATAAAAAAAAAATGAATTTTACCAACGAAGTGCCCTATGCATGCACTGGCATTTTTCCGCTGCAACTACCACCAACAAGGAGCCGTTGGAAGTCGTTTCCGAAAATATGCGGGAAAGAAACAACATAGTGCGTTCTAGTTCCTCAAAATACAATGAGAAATACAATTCGAAAATAAGAAAGATGACAGATAAGTTTTCATTTGAAGAAAATTTGGTCTACATCATAACCGAATTAAATTAACCTTATCATTGCTCCGTTTTCTTACCAATCGTCTAATTGCATACTGCTCTAATATGTCAAGAACTGAAAAGACCACGTGTGCTGCTAACCGCATCCAACCTGCAGCATTAGTCACAACCCGACGTAAAACGCTCGTCATTTCATTACAATACTAGAATATTAAGTTCAGATTACAGTAGTAGCTGCTACTAAGTACGATATGGCAATTACACTTGATAATAACTCGCACTCGCAAAATAAGAAATATTTTAGTGAATAAAAAATAAATACTTCAAGAGAAAAAGGTATTTGAAGTCTTTGGTGAATCCCTTTTTCAAACAGTATTTCACAAAAGTGGTATCTATTATATAACAGAAATTTGCAATTTGTAAACAAAAAAAAATTTACCTCGTCTATGATAGCCTCATTATTTTCAAGAATAAGTTTAATAATAAGTTGAGGGAGAACGTGACGTGTAAACACCGCGTCTTTTACGAAAGCTACCCATTTTAAAGCTTTAAATAGTTCCTTTTCAGGATGCTGACGAACCTTAAGTCAGAATGCCTGATAATTTAATAAGAACTCAAAATGAAACGTTTTCAAGAAAAATTTCTAACCATAGGAACACCGATGATAAAACATTGTAATAACCAGTCTTCATATCCAGAAACATGATCAACAATTGGCCTTAATGACTGGGAACAGTCCATAGAAATCTCAATAAAGAAAGGAGGTATTCTCAATAGAATGTTACCTGAATTTCTAGAAAACATCAACAATGATGAATCAACAAGCTGTAAATGCTTCTAAACCAACCTGTCCTTGATCGACCCTCGACTATCCCGCGTTTCAACGAGACTGCTGTTTCGAAATGGTTCAATATCTTTCCGACACTCGTCACTCAGCCTACAAAAAATGGACCATTATTTGGCACTACCGTAGATATAATTTTACATTCACGAAAACCTTACCGTTCCATGATTCTTAGTTCATCCATTTTTCCTACGAGTTCAGAAAGTAACGATTGGAGAGCATATTCTACTTGATCTAGTAAATCAGCATCCAATATGTTGCAATACACACGCCACACACGTTCTAATACATCGACGTAGAACTGTAACATCGACTCTTTCCAATAACGAGGAACTTTAATTCCACAATGACGAGTCGACAGAAGCGATGAATTTGATTCATAAATTATGAGACTTTTCCGGACAAAACCACCTCTTTCGCATCATCAACAAAAACTATCTTTTTGTGAGTCGAAGATGACGTAACACCAGCTGAACCAATTCTTCCAGGATCCACGGCACATAGTCGACCAAGACATTGAGCCGACATCACACGAAGATCACTATCGCCACAATTGCGCATTGTGTGTAACAGAGCAGGAATCTATATAAAAAACATCTCTTTTCACAGCAGTAAACGAAAGGCAGAAAAATTAAGATTAGAATAAAATTACAATCCTAAGAAAGGGTTATTACAAGGTTTGCCGCCAACATTTCCGGTATTGGATTACCGTCTAACACTGAAAGTAGTTTACGAAGTACCACCCTCCCCACAGTGTCGCATTCTTCCATTAGCATTCGCACACAACCTGGAGAACTATCTTAATCCAATTCAGAAAAGAAAATCTATTGAAAGTACACCTGAAATTATCCGCTCGCTGGAGTTGTCCGTGCATGTCCTACGAAGATAAAAATTGATTCGTGATGAGTCTCCGTTTTCATCGCTCACAAGAACCATCGCTGTTCTTTCGAATGCTTCACTGAACGATCAGACACAACTTGAAATAGAGCTCTAATAAATAGAAGAGCTGTATAAATTCTTGCGCAATCACGGAACTTAGTTCTCATACACAAAATTACAATATGGAGGGCCAGGGTAGCAAGTAATAGCTTATAAAGATTTTTTGAACTAATACCTACCACTGTTCAATTTTCAATGGCCTTCTTCGATCAAATATATCATCAAGTAAATCGTTAGTGGTAGGAAAATTGAGTAATGGTTGTATAGCTATCAATATTTTTGGTAGTAAGTTAGCGAGCATGCTGAAATAAAATTCAAAAATTCACAATGAGCAAATTGAGCAATGAAAACGAGAAGGAAATCCCTTGCTACTTATTGACATGAAATTCCATACAAAATGTGTAGACTTAAAATATAATATAATGAAATGATGAAATAATGAACATAATGAAAATAAAAATACGTGCTTACACAAACGCATTATGAATCATTAAAGTAGCAGTATCGCACTAACGTTCTTCTATGTAAGCGTCATACATGACATCATAAACCGCTTCTGATCACTAAACTAACCAATGGTGACACTGATGTCCTATGACTGTATCCTATGATTTTGCGGGATGTGAATACGCACTAGTGTTTTGCATGATATCGTATAGGTATTTGAATGCCAGCGTGGTTTGTACAGTGACTCGAATTGACCACCCCTCACCCAGTCACTGCTCTTTATCTTACCCAGGATTTTTGTGACACAAATTTACCAACCTTGGGTGGACGGCGAGATTAGGACGCCTAGGGGGCGGCCGTGAACTGAATCGGGCCTGCTTTTCACTGTGACACCACCACAACACCCTCATGCTACGAATTACGAAACCGTAGATAAAAATTTTGTCAGATAT
>KN716642.1:34932-53378 GCA_000816705.1 Dictyocaulus viviparus
TATGATTTTGCGGGATGTGAATACGCACTAGTGTTTTGCATGATATCGTATAGGTATTTGAATGCCAGCGTGGTTTGTACAGTGACTCGAATTGACCACCCCTCACCCAGTCACTGCTCTTTATCTTACCCAGGATTTTTGTGACACAAATTTACCAACCTTGGGTGGACGGCGAGATTAGGACGCCTAGGGGGCGGCCGTGAACTGAATCGGGCCTGCTTTTCACTGTGACACCACCACAACACCCTCATGCTACGAATTACGAAACCGTAGATAAAAATTTTGTCAGATATAGAACAAAATTTAGATATGTCGACTTAACGTGGGCATAATCACAATGGATCGATCAGCTTCTTACGCCATTCCGACATGATTTGCTTTCACAATGATGTTCGGTACGAAGGTTCAAAAGGTGAATATCAGTTTGGAAAAGTTCGTAGTAATATGATCTGGTGCAAAGCAGTATAATGACAAAATTTATGATTGCTTTATTAGTTTCATAAATATTAAAAAACTACAGGAACGAATTTCAATTCATCTAGGTGTGATGATATGTCACATAGATATTACGTGGTTCTCGTTGCTAGATAATACTTCTCCTTTCACTACGCGAGAAAATTGTTTGTTACAAACTTCTTGTAGCTATTTTTCATAGAATGTTTGCATTACTTAAAGCGTCGTTCGCAACATCGTCGAATTTTATTTCTGAGTGATTCTACTCAATGCAACATAGTAATACATTTCCCATGAGGAAATTTCTATGTGATAGGCATGTTTTGGACAGAAGTTGAACAAAATATTCTCGTTCCAATTTTTAGTATTTCAAATAAACCATGTGTTCACAATTTCTCATTTACTACCACTGCTCTGTTGAAAAACTTGGAAAAAAATTGTACGTTTTCTAATTCCAGACTTTCCATGAGGATTTTAGCCTTGATTTTACTCCGTTATGCTTTTCAGCCATATGTGCGCCTAATAGGCTGATTTCCTGGAATTTTATTCTTCCATCTAGTTATTTGACCGCATATTCCTGCCCTATTCCAACAATATATCCTCGCCGCAAACATTACATAACATCGAACATACTTCATACAATCACAGCTTCTACCATTAGGCCAATGCACTATTTTTGTCATACGTAGGTGGTTGTACAGACGGTTGAAAATTAGAATTCTTGGAAATTCAGGGAAATTTGTGCAATTGTAACCAAAATCTCTAAACGGAAACATTAGTGCGAATAAAATCCTGTTTATTCTGGCCTTTAAGCCTTTATTTTTAAAAAGGACAAAATTTCAGAAATATAAATACCAATATCATTTCGTCCAAACTTGTTTTTTTCGTGTTTGTTTTTGCGTCGACTTATCAACATTAAATTGTTGCGGCTCAATTTTAAATAAGTTCTCTATATGCAACATCACATTTAGTTTGAAAATTTTCATATTCAACGTTCTTTTCTTTTCAGTCGAACTATTTCATAACATGCCCTATCAATGACATCAGTGGTTAGTGAAGTGTTCGACAAAGATCATTCATGTTGTGAGGCGTGAGTTCTACGCAGAGTTAGTGGGATACCGCTTTTATTTCTTTCTATTATTCATGATACGTTCATGTGAAAACATGTGTTTTTAATTATATCTGATAATTTTACTAATGTTGTACATATATATTATTCATATGTTAATGATTGGTGCTTTCTTTGCTGTTATTTCTCGGATCCTTTAAACACAATAAGGTGACAGAAACAAAAAAAAAAATAAGAACTCAGAATATCTATGCAGTTTTCGACAGAAGAACTGTTGTATCTCAAAGTATTAATATAACATAAATTTCAATAAATTTCCAAAAACAAACCCATCACTGAGTCTGCGCACGAATTCTGTCCAAACTGTTACAGATTCTTCACCAATTGTTGTAGCTGCTCGCAACACAACAATGACCTTATTACATGTCTGAATTTAAGCTTTTAACAAACGAATTTAACCGTCTTGGCATAAGTAATCGTTTCCATCAATTACAGGCATCATACTCATAAAAAGAGAAAGATAAAAGCAGACCTTAGGAGTAACATTGCATAGAATTTGTGATCAAAATAACAAAATTTTGAGTAGACATGGCACAAAAAAGGTCGTAAAACAGGCCGCTAGGCCAGTTAGCGCAGCGTTACGTGGTTTGAATCCGCCTTTCGCCTATAATTAACCAAAGCCCGTACGGCTCTGTCTATTCATACTATAATAATCTACGAGGATAACTTAAAATATTCAGATAGTACTAACTTGACATGTATACCATAGTACTATCTTGTTATATAGATCATCTGAAGTCATTATGTAGACCGGACTTGTATTCAATAACGATATCAAGTCAAACGCTTATACGGGGGCGTGGAACTAATTTTCAACACCAGAGGTTATATTACAAGAAACAGCGGTATCATAAAAAATATCAACCTTGTACTAATGCAATTATAAGGAAAGCTCACTTCTTCCAAGAATTTCACGTCGATCAGTTTTATGATTGTAGCAAAACTAGCTAGTAGATTAGCTCGTTGTTCATAATGGTCATCATCAAGCAGACTACGTCGAAATGAAAGAAGAAATCCAAGATACTCACAACTGGAAATAGATGAAAAAAAACACATGTTTACTCGTTGTGCATATTCAAGAAGGGATCAATATAGCATAAACAACAGCAAATTTCAAAAAACAAACCCATCAATGATTCTGTGCACGAATTCTGTTTACTTCTTTCAATTTCATCAAAAAACATGCTTACTTT
The DNA here is from genome assembly GCA_000816705.1 of Dictyocaulus viviparus. Classification (NCBI taxonomy): domain Eukaryota; kingdom Metazoa; phylum Nematoda; class Chromadorea; order Rhabditida; family Metastrongylidae; genus Dictyocaulus; species Dictyocaulus viviparus. Next base: position 37,708 of record KN716642.1, read on the forward strand.
TTCGAGCGATTTTAAAATCACAATCAGAAGCGAAAAACATAATCAATATGTAAGCACGATAAAATTGATAAGCTTACTTATATTTCATCAATGCTGTTAGCGAGAAAGTTTCTTGTTGATTACATCGCATTTGCCAAGTAAATATATTCTGTAGAATTTCAAGATAACCGCTCGTATCAAGTGCTATGTTTTGCAACACACATACAATACAAGAATACCGCTTTGTATAAAGCAACCATACCTGTAAATTGAAGAAAAAAATGAATAATTGACTAAATACTAAAAAGCAGACGCACCAGATCAACATCGCAATATTCTTTGATAAAGGACTTGAGAAATTTTCTTCTAACAGAATTCATAGGTTTCTCAAGAACCGGAGGAAAATACTGCAAGAACAAAATATATGCAAAAAAAATCATTGAAAAATGAACGCGGTTAAGAAGGTTCCTTAGACTACCTTCAAAATTAAATCCTTCCTATGTAAAGCTAAATGAAATCCTAATCTGTCGAGCAATTTTACCGAAATCTCTCCATTCTTTTTATCTGATAGGAGAACTGAAGGAATCAAGTACATCGACGAATCTATGAAACTGTAACACAGCAGGCTAATGAATGCTGCAAAAAGAGCAAATAATTTGTTAGAAATAGCAAAGATTTCAGCAAACCTCGACACACTTTCGAAACTGAAAAGCTCTATTACAGTTTGCAGCATATTGTCAATTTCTTCGTAAAAAACATCGTCAGAGTACTCACTATCAGAACGCCACAAAGATAGCATTTCATTGATTATGGTAGAACAAAACGCCTATAAAAATTTGGAATACTTTCAAAGAGAACGATGTGCGAGGAAATAAATTGAACTCGTTTTCTTCGTGCAAAGAATCTCCGTAGATCTCGACTATCAAGGAATTCTTGCTCCGACAGCTGTAACATTGTACGCTTGCAATCATTAAATATTGCCTGAAATGAAAAATAAGCATAAGTAAACTAAAGCATGGATTTCCATATTAACAGAAATTTCATTGGATTAACTAACCACTGAATCTAGAAAACGCAAAGCACGTATAAGCAGTTGATGTATGCACCTATTTGAAAGGTCAGAAGAACTAGAATATCTAAAATTAAGAATATTTTTCAATTTTGAAGGTGCTAAAAATTATCTTAACAAAACGAACAAACCTAGCTGCTACCACGAGAAATGGTGTCGACGCCTCCATCATGGTTTGTTCGCACTCGATAGGATATTTTGTACACATGTGCTCGTAAAAAATTGTCTCAACCAATTCTGTCGGCATTGGACCAGAGACAATTACTTTGAATGCTGGTCTAAATATAATAATATTATCAGCGGAGATTTTGACATGAGTCAATTGAAGTAATTTATACAGTACTTGTTAAAAAAACACCATTTGAGATGATCAGAAAGATTTGATCTCATTTCATATCATGACAACAGTTTGATTAGTAACAAAATGGATAGAATAGTGATGAAGACGCATAAAAGATGAATAAGAGATCAATGGAATTGGAAAAACGAGATCGCATCTATGTCAATACACCTAGCAATTTTGACTAAAGAAAATGAGTGGTAGTGATGAGAACTTTCAATCCAGTAACAATAAGATCAGCAAGGGTTGACATGGGAAAACAACAGCATTTTATTTGCAAACGCATACTAGTAGCATACTACTCAAAGCTAAAAAATAATCAGCAAAAGGGAATAATGACGAAGAATCACCAAACTTGGAGCCCCAGGCGAGACTGGACTTGTATCTCACAAATATCCGATCCGCTATGTACCGTGGTCACGTTCAGTTAGCCAATTACTGCTGGACTCGAACCTCATATACAATCTTTCGCAGTGGTTTATTCAATTTTTCTTTCGATATTAACTTACTAATAGATTCTTGATAAACAAGGTAAAAATCGCGTCCTTTATTGATTTGAAAAAGAAGAACCTATCGAATCCATGTTAGACGTTAGAAAAAAAAACTACGAAATTTCTTATCATCCTCTGAAATTGGATACAAAGGTCTTGTAATATCTAATGAAAAATAAATACAGGTAAAACAGTACGTGAAGGAAAGCGGCAACATAGAAAAAATCATGCAATCGTCAATAGTTATAATTGGTATGCGGTTAAAGAAGCGTTCTATTACAATGTTAGATGAATATCAACAATAGGCATTCGAGCTAACATATGCAACATTTAAGAGCTTCTATAAACATGATATGATGTAAATTCTAACCAATGGAGCAAAAAGGATGCAATCCCTAAAATTTAATATCCCACCAATTCCATGTAAGCATTATACTTGACACCATAGATCATTTTCGAAAACTACACTAACCAGTGGTGATAGTAAATGCATCCTATGAAAATGAAATCAACTGCAAAGTTTTCGAACTACATAAGAAGTCGAATATAGAGTATTGATTTGAAATCGAGTCAGAATAAATGTTGATGAGTTAAAGCAAAAACAAATACTATGTCTGGACGAAGTGATTCCAATGTGTCCAATTTGGTTTTAATACAAATCAATTTAAACAAATTGAAAACCCAACTACATACTTTTTTTCCCACGAATACAAGTTTTTCGTCTCTTAACTTTAATCATAACAGTTATACGTATGAAAAGGATTTGGTCAGTGACAAAGTGAAAAAGAGAACGCAAATTCCACCAACAAATCAAAAACACAAACCACATGAAGAAAACGCGATTACGAAATTAGAATCATGTAAGCGAAAAACTTACTGATAAACATTTCTAACATCCTCATCTTCATCGTTGATAAAACTGAGACTAGCTTTTACCACTTGGAAATAAACATCTAGAGGGCACTGCACGTGGCAGATGGCTGCTAGTAGCAATCCAGCAGCATCTACAATATGTATGAAGAAAAAACTAGAAATAACCATTTTATAAACATCACAAATTGATTTTTCGTTAACACTTCTGCAACATAGTATGAAAAACATCCAGTAAATATCATATTTTACTTGTTACATTGTTAAGAGGTCACATTAATCATAACCATACATTTTTGTACAAGAGAGCAAAAACATGCTTCAGAAACAACGAGCTTTGTGCTGATGAGATGAACATGTTGCACAACTACACAATTATAAGAAAATTAACGAATTGTTTCAAATTCACTTTAACATCCTACCCTTTCCTTCGTACTTCTGCTGTTCACAAACAGCTTTTTTTTGAACTCATTTTTTAGAATTAAAAATCAAGACAAAAATTCTTCGAATATAAATTTGATTCAAAAGGTATTATAGTAAACCGGATTTATTTCGATTAAAGAAGATACCAGAAAACAGCACATCGAGGATGAGGAGAATTATGCTTAAACTCAGTCAGTTTGAATTATAATCCTACGGCATAAAGACGTTTTCTTTGTGGTGCTCCGTACATGACAATAAATGCATTAAATATAGGAAACTACACAAAAACGAAACACTAAATAGATCTAATTATAAAATGTTAAGAGTCTTGTTCAAAATCATTATGATGTTGATCCAATATTTAAAAATTAATCTATTTTTTAATAACGGAGAAAACAACCAACCTAGTCTTACATGCTTTTCTTTTTCATATTTATGGTCGGTGAGCACTTTTATGAGAAGTTCAAATAGTCCCGGCAAATGCTCAATCTTGTCGCGTTCCCGAATAGGTGTTCCACCAACCAGTTCTTGGCAACCAATACATGTAACCTCACTTGAACTATGAACACTATTTGGATGACTTGCACACAATGACTGCGATAGAGCATTGAGTATACATGACATGTCCACATCAGAGCACTTAAAGGAAATGTTTTACGAAAAAAAAATTTTGAGAAAAAGGGGTAAACAGCACCAAGAAGCTAGAACTTGAAGCTAGTTCAATTGCTGGGATCAGCAGCCGTTGCAATGACGGCGCATCAAGGGATGTAACAAACATTGATAGATGAGAAAGCGCGGCCTATAATGAAATATACAGAATAACACTTAAGAACAAAATCTCACATCTACAGCTAACTTTGAAAAAAAAGTACAAGGAATTTTTAAAATCACATAAAAACAAGAATACAGTTGCCTTATAGTTAGCTCAATATTCATTGAAGAGATGGTAATGTCAGCTTTCACCTATCACCTCCGTACTTAAATTTTCCTTACCAAATACAAGATTCCTACTACAATTAATTTTAAATTAAATAGCTTCCTTACCATGTAATAAATGACATCACATCAACGATGATTAGTAAACAGACACTTTTTTTCTCTCAAATTATAAGTATAATGGTTTTTCCAAGACACATGTTTGTAATGAGCTGTATCACAAACTTACTTGTATGAGGGGAGACCGTTGAGATGATAATGCTGAAAGCAGAATCGTACGACGCCAATCGCAAAAACCGTCCACCAAGGAAAGCGCGGACAAAGTATACACCAAAACATCGTCGCCTCAATTGAAAGAAGAATCATTCGACTCAACTTTTTAAAGATAAATACCAGAATCAAATGAAGACAAACTAGCACTGCCGATGTTAATTTTAGCTAAGCGACTCATTTCTTTCAATAACGGCAAGGAATTTACATGACGTCTAGATTGTAGTTGTAATTCTGGATCCTGAAGGAACAGCATTATTAAATTAGAAAAACTGATCTTATAAAATGGCTGTATACCGTAAGCCACGGCACCGAAAGAAGTGCCACTGAGGCAGTCAAAGGAAATTTAGTATGATGGGATACCAGATCGCCAACTATTTCAAACACCGTCAAAAAAACTGTTGATGCCGACGGCCCCATGGACGATACTGCCTCAAGAACCTAGAAAACATAGAAAGATTAAGACCAGATTTCTTGAACCGAATACAATCTTAGGAAAAAGAACAGCAATGTGTGTTATGTTTATTAAAACCAAACTCAGAAAATTAATGAATACATAAACACATCAACCTGAATAAGCTGTTCGACGGTAGGTATAATACTGAATAAAACAGAGTTGGCACATTCACCAGTACACAATACAAGAGCAGCAGTACACATTCTTCTGATTTTCATGGCGGTCGCATAATTACCATCTTGTACTAGTATTTTCCAACGAGTTTCACAATAAGATGCTATCCAATTTCCGCGAATACTAAATAATTAATTTTAGCGAGAATAAATAATAGATCGTTCAATTATGAGCCATAGGTCAAGGAGCAGGCGACAATTGCTCTAAACGAGTACACAGATGGAAATAAGAAGAACATTAAGGTTGAACAAAAAAAAACCGTAATTTCCTGGTGCAGATATAAAACTACCATAATATATAACCACAGTTCTCCATGAGTTGACGGGTGATTAATTGTTTTATAGTAAACTCTACTAATGAGGCTTGAAGCCATAAAAATCCATAAATGCTTGCCAATAAATTGTAAGATAGAACGACAACACTTTGGCTTATGAGAACCACGGAACTGTTTCATTATACCATTGAAAATTGCTCTTCTAAGCTCAGGAGTGATTTCACTAACGAAATTTCAACCACCTAATAATGCCCTCATACTTCCACTCAGAAACACACAAAAAGAACATTGACGATTAATATCGAACCTTGTACATTTACTTGTATATATGAGGCCTAATAGCACTTAGTATTATGCTATAGCTGAAAGGTTTTTTTTGTAAAATTCCAGCATCCAGACTTACATATTTCAAAGGAATGTTTTTTTTTACATTTTCAATCAAGAGGGAATACAGGTGATATGGGTAACTATAAGCAGACGCTTCGTAGTAAAATCATTAGCCATAATAGAGGCGTAAGCAGTCGTCAATTAAATTCTCTTAGGCCATTCGAGCTTTCGATGCCTTCAGCAATGATAACGTTGCACAAGATAAAGCAGGAAGGAAAAACTACCATATATTTGGGAAATGCGATTCGTGTGCAAACCTTACTGGATTCACATCTCCATGATGTGTAGTGAAGCTGACATAGCTCATTCAGTTATGAATTCGAAAGGAATATACAAATTTAGGCGCATACGCTGCTTACCATTCCCTTATTGAGAACTCTTGGAAAAAAAGCCATCAAAGCTTTGTATTCCGTGATATAAAATATACGATAAGATAGAGCAACAAAATGAAATTGACGAACCGTTGCGATAGTATTGAGTCCGTATTCAACAAAAAAGAATAGTAAGAATGCAAACGCATAACATTATCGTTGCTACTAGTTGGCTCCATCATAAGCAAATGCATTACAAGATTCTGAAAACACTTATTCATTCACAAGTAATTGACAGAAAGAACAGCTAAAAATCTCAAAAAAAGAATCTTTCATTGTTAAAGAGGTAATAAAACTATATATCAGAGTCTGAGAAGATTCTACATTTCTACAAAAACGTGTTGTACAAATCATATCAATAGAACAAGTGCCAGTGAAGCATACAAAGAAAAAAATTCACGACTATAATACTATCCGTATTATATCTATTGTCATATTTCCCATTTACCTGCACCAAGTCAGCTAACTTGTTAATTAGTTTCAAGTTTTCCTCATGAAAATCTCCGAACAGACGACTAAGCAAACGAGTAACAGCTGCGGTGACCACCTCAAACCGACTGGCTAGAATAATAAACAAATATCTTCTTTTCTTGAGAACCATTATGTTACAGTTTTTTTGAATATCAACATTATTGTTGTGAGTTTTTAGTTTTTTCTTGTTAAAAGATGAGAGGCAAAAAATTATATCTTCAAGGCACAAATAAATTGCAGATAATAATGAAATGGTTCTGCATTGCGAATTGTAGGAATGTATTTCTCTGCTAAATAAGATAAGCTGTGGCGTTGCTCAATTGTTAATTATTATAGCTAACTTATTACGGCTAACTGTTGTGAGATGCCCTTATGCACTAATGTTGAGCGTAATTTCGTCGAAATGATTGAATGCGAGCCAGATCTATTCAACGAGACGAAATTTAACTGCTAGTCTTGCACAAATTCGGGTAGTCTTAGTTTGAGCATAACGATATGGGAGCTTTGGCAGGCCTGAAGGCGATGGAGATCCTGATTTGAACCACTGCGCCACTTACACTACTGTGGCACACATCCCTTCATTACTATAGGACAAAGATCCTTCGAAAAAATGATTGTAATAGGACATTTTTGTTAGCGACCACTATACGGCTTATCAGCATCGTCTAGTGAGGTTTCGTAGTTCAGTGGGTTCTTTTTGCTTTAGGGATTCGTTGAGCATCATAATACCTTAGTGCGGCCTTCGTGGAGATCATGACCATCGCACTGGTAATCTTTTTGTAGCATGTTTGACGTCAAGTAGGATTCAACCACGTACACCTCGTGTCCACTAGCCATCATTCATACGCATCACGCTTAAGGCCATCTAATTTTCAAAAGATTGGCGTGTACAGCTGCGTCTCTAATTTTTGATCGTTAATGTAGGTCAGAACTTAGTAATCTCTTTTCATTTGTGATACCAAGAACGCCTAGTATCACTCTTCCAATAGAGCGAGGTATTATGCTCGGTAATTATTCATTCTATTTTCGTAATGTCCTAGTTTCCGAGGCATACGTTGAGGAAGGAAAAACCGTCGTGTTAAAAATTGGGCAGGAGTTTCAATTAGTTAGTTCTGAAATGTTTACGTGGAGCGCAAATGTGGTATCAGCAATATATCCATTCCTCATTGAGTTCAATTTAATATGCATGATTTGAAAACATTTCGCAAATTTGATTTTCTTTTCATTATATTTTATATTTAGAAATAAAAAAAAAACAATTAAGTGAAGAAGAACCAAAAAAGAGTAAATAAAAAACAGGCGTTTTCTAGCAAAATTTTATTAGCGAAAAATGTCTGAGTTTGATTGTTTGTATCGAAATCGCTTAGGATATTTGTAGCGTATAGCAATTTGTAGCAATTTATCCAATAGTGAGAAAAGAAAGCCTACGTATTGAAGGGTAAAGAAATCCCAATTCTGCTGCACGAATACCCCAGGACAGAATGACAGAGACTGAAATATTGTTGAACGACTTCTTCTCGCAGGCTCCAAGTAATTCCATTAAAACCTGAAACACAATTATACAGGATTATGAGATTTTAGATTATCAAACTTCTTAGATTATGAAATTACATAAGTAATTGAGAATGAGAAATTTAATGGTGATTTTCATATACTAACAAAGTAGTAAATGTATTGTAAATGTGCAAAAATTCTTTCAAAAACAACTAGCAATTCAATAGATACGCCTAAAACCAAAAAGAGCGAACTGTACCGATGTTTACTCATCTCAAGAAAAACATCGAATGGAATGCCAAATAAAATAAGAAGAGCAATATACATCAAAACAATCATTAATCACACATCAAAGCATAAGTGTGTTCAAAAATTTGATCAACTACAACCTCTAGTATCACTGAAGCTAGTGAACATTCAATTTCTCTAGCGGGAAAGTCTACTGTATTCTCTTAATCCTAAAAAATCCGTTGAGCATACTGATGTTTTTATTTTATTAATACCATCGCTAAGAGTACGTAAGCATTGAGTTAATGGTCTTTTTGGCTTCATATTTAGTGGAATATAAACGCTTAAAGTCCACCAGATCATACACTTTACGTGTTCAGTCTTCCTGACCTATCATCAATATCATCGGTGCTCATGCAACTTTGACCTTAATCATTGACAGTTCCAATTCGCTCTCTTATTTATGTTATGCAAAAACGCTTAACACCATTCTTACGGTGGTGTATTGTATAACGACTAGATATTTCTTATCCCGTTTACGAAGTATCCATGAATCCAAATCAGCAGTCAGAAATTGGAAATTTCCTGTGAGGAATGCAGCGAAAGGTGAGATTTTCTGGCCATTACGTTACATTGTCAATGTATAGTTTGTAAGCATATTGTTTAATTATACCAACAAGACGATTATTTATCATAACGACATCACATCTTGAACACGTTGCACGTTGAGCATCCAACCGTATTCTTTCCGTTTTGAGTTAATGAGTATTTAACAACGCACTTTACTCCAAAGTATATCGTTTTCGTAATGTACACATTCTCTTTTTTCTTAAATAGAACTCATTTCACATGCATCTTCGAAGCACGACAACGTTTACCTTGAATTATTAATGTTTGACGTAATGAAAACGTCATCAAATAAGCAAAGATATTGAAGCTGTACAACAACAATTTCTCACACTTTCCTATATAATTCATGTATGACATTCTCGAGAATAACTGTGACTAATATTGTCAAAGCTGCTGTATATCTTATCTACATAGACATCTCTTAGTAGTACTCAAAGTCTCTAAATTTCTAGTAATATCATGAAGGATCTGGATGTGTGCTATAAATGTCATCAATGACGATCTACCTTCAGTATATCTACCATGACAAAACCTACTTTAATATGCTACTTTCCACTAGAAAACTCTCACTTGCATCGTAGAGTTAAAAACTTTAGGAATCCAACGACCATCCTTGGAATTAAGACAAGCTTGGTTTTGATCTGTTCCGTATCTCTCATGTAACATTTTTTTGGGTTTTCTTCTGAATCTTAATTATTATAGTCGCCAATGATAACGCGCAGTATCTTGTAGAAGGATAGACGATGAAGATTATCAACCCAGTATTGATTTACATGTTTACAATCTTAAGCGCCCAGACTAGTTGGTCGTGTTTAGAACAATTAATTTTCTTTCAATTGAGAAATATGATGCTATTCTCTGTACATAATACGTACACAATGTCATCCTAGTCTTTTTCTGTTGACCTATGCCGCTGATAGTGTACCAGAATCTCTATCATGGTAGTAACAATAAACTCCTTTTCATTCTCTATATTTACAACTCAAGGTCAGCTTGAAGAGCTTATCAGCTTTATTCAAATACGCGCACTAATGGGAATCTTCTATCTTCAGATGGATATGATGGTCTCCTAATGAAAGTGAATTCGATCCATTGTTTTTGCACTTCTCAGCTGAACGATCACCCTCAGTCTAATGTAGGTGCAACAAAACAATCCGCATACGCGTAAGCACATACATTACGCACACATAAGTCTTCTTAAAGGTGTACAGATACCAAATTATTATCTCATTACTAAACCCAAATCTGTGTTTCCCATTCGCATGCGTAAGAGTTTCCATATGAGGTTGCTTCAAGTTCTTTGACCTGTCTACACCGTTCAAATATGGATAGTAGGGTGTCGCAGGTGAATTTTACATAATTATTCGTTTATAAAAAAAGTTGTAGGAAAAAAATATCACAGAGAACAAGATTATAAAATGATGTTAACAAATGAAAAAAGATTATGAACAACTGATACTAATGCAGTAAAACTTTGCTTTATAATATAGAAAAACACATATTAAAAGCGAATAGCGAATCGTTTAAGCAATAAACAAGCTGGTGGATAATTATTGATGTCTCTAACAAACAACAATAATATTTTGTCTGCAAAAAGAATGTTTAATTCCGCAAAAGCAAATAACTAATGACTAAACATTGGATAGAACATGCAAGTATTCCGTACGTAATGAAAGAAGCACTTGCCTTAAGGCAACTTTCATGTGCTTGCACTAGTGTGTCAAAACCTGCAGTCGAATCTGATTCCTTATGAATTAGAACTTCAGTTGCCATAATAACATCGAAAACTAGTCTACAAACAATCTCATTACCCAAATCCAACGAAAGCAGTCTTTGGAATAACAGAACACAAGTCTGGAAATGTTCTTTATTGAAAACACAGTGTTGTTCTGAATAGTTACTGTACAAATTACCGCTTTTAATCGAGGTCCTTTCACAGAGCAAATCTTCACAAGAGAAAGCCATAGCATCAGCAAATGTTTACATGATAGAGATTCAAAGTTGAAATTCACATGTCTTATGATGTCTCTGGAAACTTCGAGATTTATTGATCAGTCAGTCATCAAACACAAAATAAACATTTAAACCTACAGCAAAGACAGGTATATGACACTTCGACAATCAGAAATATCCGTAAGGATAATTTGAGATTCAAATTCACCAGTATTCTCACTAAGAGAAATTGAATTTTCTCCATTTGTTAATTCTGAAACAATCCACATACGTGTTTTCGCTAAGACCTTCTGATGAAGTGTAAAGAAAACATAAAACTGATATGAAATCGATCATTGTGAGGAATTTTTTCTCAGCAAAATTGAATGATACTAAATCATTTTAGCGAGTTAGTCGTATCCTCAGCAACTTTTACTCTGTGCCACGATCTCTTTCGAACACATGGTTTAATATCAGTGTAATCATCTGTTATGACAAACAGGGTATACGATCATTTCAAAACTAACAAAAAGCGATCAAATATAGCTTAGTAAAAAAGAAATTCTGACTGCTCTGGAGAGAAACGATTGACATTTCTGGAAAAATAGCTAGCTGACTGACAAATTACAAAACATGTTGTCAAGATATTAACAATAAAATGTCATACTTAAAACTGAAAAGCAATCTATAATAATCGTCATAATATTTTAATTATCTATCATCTATGATAGTTCATGATGATGTTTTAATATCTATGACGATGCTGAGTGAGTCAATGAACCTCATTTCCTGAGTTCTGCGATTCACTACGCATTATTACGCATAATTCATTAATAATCGGTTAGTTTAAGTGAACGTTAGTGGAAACATTGCAAACAGTTTCTGTCTAGAATAAGAATGCATTTGCTCTACTGCTGATTGTAATACGCTTTTTATAACAATACAACAAATTTGTAACGCTTCTCTTCTTCAAAGAGTATGATAGCAAAGGAGAGAAATTAGAAAATTGAGGATAAAATGGCTATGTACATCAAGCCAAAGTACAGATATTTTTTAACCAGAGCCAAATGCTCACGGAGTTAGCAGAAACGGCTCAGTGGCACACTTCAGAACTGTGAGCAGGTATTTCAACTAAAATATCGTTCATGACACTTGCTAGTCATATCGAAAATGACCAACATTTTTCTTTTGTACTAGAGGAAGTAACGTCATATATAAAGGTTAGCGTATTTACAAAACTATCAGAACATTTGTCATAACGATATTTTTAAAGGAGCGTGATTTTTCTGGTGGTTTCCAGCATATTAGTTTCATCATAGAAAAGCAATCTGCGAATATTTTGAACTCAAAAGGAGCGCTGCACAAAATATTTGTGGATGAATACTCAGACAATATAGTTTTCATAGAACTATCTAAAATTTAAGCCAGAAGAATAAAAATCACAAACCCGTTGCTCCACATAAATATTTTTAACATGAGGAGCTATAAAAAGAATAAGCCCAACATTCACAAAATTAACGAACTAGCCAGTTGTATGACCATATATTCCAAGAAGTTATCTTTGTCCTTCAAGAGTCCACCGAGATGGAGTATCTTTTCTTGGAGAAACCCACCAAATTTAGAATCTACTACAATGCTCATTCGAGATCGAATGAAACGTGACATAATCCATTTTAGGAAGTCTGCAACAGTACAAAAGAAGATAACAGCCAGCGAATGAAAAGAATTTGAAAACTCACCATCTGAGAGCTCATCTAATTGATGAAAATGATCGAGGCAGGTAAAAATAAACAGCAGTTGCTGCCTATGATCATCGAATGTAGACGATGTCATGAGAGCGTCAGTTCGAATCATTTTGTCGTACTTTAGATTAATCAATTCGTAGATTGTATTTAGGATGTCCCGCAGCAGTCTTAAAAAGGAAATAACAAGGAAGCAGAAAATATTAGAAAAGGATTAAGCTTATTGAAAAGCATAAGATAATTTATAAAACCTTGTTACTAGTAGAAAGAAATAGAATAAATCCTCTTCAACATATTATAAAGTGATCTACAATTGAAATACTTTAGAAAATACTACCATTAATACCGTGAAATATGAACGATAATGATACTTAAATAATATTTTTGAACTATATGTACCTATGGCGTGCTTCCGAATCTGTTTCATGATAGAACAGTTCGCCATCCCTGAGAAGTTTTTCAGTGCATTGAATATCGTGATGAATGTTTTCATCCAACTCAGCTGCGACAAAATCGTACTCAACAGACGAACCAGGCATCTGCAACGTACCATATAACACAACTTAATCCAGTCATAGAAATGTAGTTAAGTAATTGCCTTTTGTTTTGTATCCGCACTTCATTGAAGGAGACAAATATTGAATCCGCCAGAATTCGTTCAGGAATCAGTATTTTCATAAAGAATGATAGGACCTTTCACCTTATTCAATTACACAAACTATCTGAGCGCATCATTTCTCTTTTCAGTTAACATGAAAACAAAAACCTGCAATGAAATCTATGATACGGATTGGCGTAATAAACCTCTATATGCAGTCAATAAACGATTCAAAGAAAGACAATATTAGCAAAAATGAAACTCGATATTGACTGGATCAGAAAAAGTATCAATCCTTTAAATTCTACAAATGAAAAATCAAAATTAATCTATAGTAAAGCACTCGATGATTCTAATTACCAAACTAATGTATCCGGATGACACAAAACTAGTAACGTTTTATGTCATTTCGAAATAGCAAACACTTCGGTATGTTTTCCTTTCGGTCGTACAATAGTACCAGCGTCAAAACGTGCGTATTGGCATAGTGGTGGAAGTGCCACGATGACACACCGGCTTGATTCGGGTTCACGGCCGCCTCCCAGGCGCCCGCAATCCTTCAGGGATCAGTAAACTTATACCGATGAAATCTGGCTAAGATAACTAGCACTGACTCTGGTGAAGAATGGTCAACTCTAGTCGTCAGGATATACCAGACTCGCACTCAAGCACCTCAACGATATCACGATGAACACGAATGCGGAGGCGCATGCCGCCACATGGAATTATCAACGCCAAAGCTTATTTGTTTTATCTTACTATGCCAGATTTCACACGGCATAACAATCTCGACTATATATATATATAATAAATAGAATACATCACTGTTAGATCAAATAGTCAATAGATCACTGTTTATATGTAAGTTCTTGCTTCGATACAACTAATTTTTCGCCGATTCCTCAGTGTTCATCTGCAACAATTAATAAGTACCAAAAAATTGAAATCCTTGCCTCATTCTTCCTCATCATAACAAACTTAAATATTCTTCTATCTATCACAGTGTTTATTTCATAACTCTATGACATTCTTCTAACAAATGTTTCCAAATAATGGACCATTATAGTACACATATTGTTTATTAATTCAGTTACTCAAATGTATAACAAATAAATTAACAAGTTTCTAAATACAAACGTTCATAGGATGACACAATTTAAAATGGAGAAGGATTTCTATTTAACAAAGGATGACGTGGTAGAGGTTAACATGTTTGAAAAACGTAAACAAAATCACGCTTGTTTACTAAGAACTATTAAGGGCATTATCTACTTTCCGCATTACTTTCAAGTACTATTTCATTGTTATTTATGATAAAAAGGAATGAAAAACTTATACATTCGATCTGAGAGTTCATTAACCTATTATAATAATGACGCAATTAATATTCTATTAATCTTTTTTTAACTATCTTCAAAAATATCTAGTTTCATCAAAAGATATCGATAGGAATGAATTTTTTAACTTGGATGTCTTGCCTTTTCTTCTGTGTTTCATGTATCGTAAAATTCAAGCAATGAGGCATACAATTTTCCGAGTCATCGATGACAGTTATTAGTACAAACCATGTCAAATGAATTTCCATTGGATTAATCTTCAGACTTTTCTAAGACTTACTACTGCATAAATTAACATCTATATTGTTGCCTAGAGAACTTACGGACCAGAATTCTTGCAGTGTAATACCTCGAAGTTCATCGCACCTGCTTGTTCCTAATAAATTAGTCAGCCATACTAGGAAGAAAACTTCCATCAGAAATATTTTTCCATCATATTTTTGCTTTTCTACTGTACTGTACTCTTCCAACTTTCCTTCTTTCTGGTTTGTGAATGAGCAAATCTAAGGGCTTTTATCAAATCTAATGCAAAATCGTGTCAATATGTTGTTTGGAAAACACTTGTAATTAAGAACTAGAATCGATTTCAGTCTGTGCCTCTGTTTTAGGCGATTTATACTTCCAAATAATTTTCCGATTTTGAATATTTTTCGACTGCAGTAGTTTCTCATCACTCAGCTATGTTTTTTATTTAGGATAATATCACTCTACATTCATAGCTTAAATTCCACCTACATTAGCAAATTGACTATTCAAGTTTGAAGTTATTTGCCACAAAAAATACCGTGATCTTTTTCATAGTTTATACAAAGTGCGATGTGATGTGAAAAGTATTAGAGCATAGTGACAGAGCTGCATTGACAAAGGCTAATGACGAAAGACATCACTTGAAACTCAGTGATTTGAATATTGTAGTGGCTACTCTTGTTTTCATGCTGCTGTATCAAATTGACCAAAGAACAATGTGGTTTAGCGCAAAGTGTAAGATAAAAGATATAGGATCAAATGGCTGAACACGTTATTTATAACGAACAATGTCATGCTCTTTGTCATAGTCTACAACCGCTCTCATTTATTGATCTCTTGAGAGCAGAAATACACTTCCTGAAAAAGTAGTTCTAGTAATCGTGAAGGATACAGAGCAACAGATTAGACGAAGAACCGCTCTCATTTATTGATCTCTTGAGAGCAGAAATAC